>VXAD01002614.1:856195-916165 GCA_013399195.1 Dicrurus megarhynchus | reverse complement strand
CAGACCCCTCCCGCACACCCTGTCCCGGCGCTGGCTGCCGCGGCGGGATGTCTAAATGGCGGCGGCGGCGGGCGCTGGGGCCGGAGAGGCAGCTGGAGCCACCTCCCCCCGCTGCTCCATCCGGGNCTGTGCTGAATCAGCTCTGACTGGATAAAAGGGAATTCTGGCAGGTGGAGATCACGGCCACCGACTCACGGACCACCGACCCCAGAGACCCCGCGGCTCCAAAATGGAGAAAGATTGAGCATGGCAATTAGTTAGCATGAGAATTGAGAGACTTATTAACCAATAAAAGATAAAATACTAATTAATAAGAGAAACATTCAACTTGTAGATAGTGAACATTAATGTCTTTGTTTGTTAAAATGTGTAAATAGTGGAAGGTTTTGATAGTTGGCATGCTTGTTTTGTGGGATACCACTGAGCACCCAGGCTGGTGCAACCCTGAAATAAATGATCAGTGTCTCTCTTCAAGTGTGTAATTACTGGCTTATTGCACACCAGGTAATGAGTCCAATTTTTTTTGGACAACAGTGGGTCCCTTTCAACTAGAATATTCTGTGATTCTGTTGGAAGTAGACTAACATACCTCCAGAAAGACCAAGGATAAAGCATAACAATTTGTTAGCTGAAACAAAGGTGCTATTGAAATCTCACATAATTCCACATTGCTTTAGAATAACTGGATTTGAGTCATAAATTTGATGGTTTAATTGAAAGTTTCCCAAAGCATGATAGGCAATGAATATGATAGATACACTGCCTTTATCTCAATAGACCTTTTGTTAAATGCAATGTAAGGGATGTTAAAATGCAAAGCTTTCCCAAACCCTACAATCAAAACATTCAGTGAAAATAAAAATGCCAAGGCCCAAACCAGCCTCCATGCTTTTTTGTTTCTCCCACAGTTTATTCAGCAATTTGCATACAGGGTAAAATGAAACAAAAGTAGTATTAAGATAAATTCTGTATTTTGAATTAACTTTAATTTGTTATTTGGGCATATGCAGCTGGCTGCACATGGAATGGCAGTGGTAAATGTAGTCTTGAGGCTTTCATTTTTCATTTTCACTCATTTGCTTATGAACCTGCAAATTACACTAAAAAATTATCAGAAGTAACCATTCTAGCTAAGATTAATCTTATTTAAACCTGCTGAAAATGTTACTAAAATGCTGTTAAGTATTGACTGAAAGTGATGTGATTACAAAAACTGGAAAATATTCATTGCTACTGATAAAAGTATTTCTAGTCAGATAATATCCAACCAACAGTATAATATTCCTTTTTCCGTAAGGGTCTTTCACCAGGTTGTGATGTCTTTATCCTAGTCATGGTTTGGTTGTTTTGCAGGAGTTTTTTTGGGGGTAAAAGCAGCTAATTATTTTTTCTTCAGGAAAGTAAAAAATTACTGGCATGCTGTAGGAGGTTTCCTATATACCACTGCAGGATCTGAAACATTTTGTGTCTTCTACACAACGTGACTATGTACTTCAAGTGCTGCTTTTCCATCTGAGTTAGCTGTTCTTGATGTTACTAATTAATTAACCTGTATGGTGCTCTTACTGGGTTTGTATGTTGTTGGGGCACGGAAAGGTGTTAATTAACAGTGTATTGGAAAATAATTGCGGTACGTTGACTAGCTTCAGCAACACACCAAGCCAAGACTGACTCCAATATTACAACTGTGCCTAAAAGCCTATTAGGCTGCATTTCTTTTGTGCTAAGTACCTACCCATATTTAACAAGTTATAATTTGAAAGAAAATCTGTATGAAAACCTGAAAGAAGCTGCAGAGATTTTTTTTTCTTTCTTTTTGCATGGACTACTCCGTGTGTTCATTCACAGGCATAATAAAATAAGTGTTGACAATATTTGCCACTATTGTGACATTGAGCTTTGACATCTGTTATGTTGGATGCTAATTCTGGGAAGACTGGTGTTCACTGAGAGTTCATGTTGCCCCTGGGAATGTGATTGCAGTCACGTAGAGGCATTGTATCCCTGCATTTAAAAGAAGGTTTTCAGTTAGAAATTACATGTAAAACTGTTACGAGGAAATATTCCTTCAGTTTCATAATGTGTATTACAAAAAGGGTAAGCATTGCTAGTCTGTGATCTGTAAGTAATGTTTACCTTACATTTCCATTTTAGACTTCTGAAATGAATTTCCCAGATGTGTTGTTTCCTCTTTGAAGGTATCAGCAAAAGGCAAATAACTGTTTATGTAGAGACTTATTATTTTTGCTATCAATACTTGCTTTTGGCATGGCCAAGGGTTCAAGAATCAGTTGGACTGCCTCTTCACAATTTACTCAGTGCCTTCCATGAGAGATGAATTCAGCAAAGCACTTTTCGGAGCAGTGTCATACAGTCCTGTTGTCTGCATCCTATTTCTCACTTTTGGATGGTACACCAAGATGTGTCAGGATAAAGCTGGCTGCAATATAATCTGACTAGGACAGACATCTTGCTTGTAATGTTGAAGGAAATTTTGTTGGTACAATCAGGAGGATCACTTTCTCACTTGGTCCCTGAGTTTCCCTGGAATTTTACATGTTAGCAAAATGTTTGGTGGGCTTTGTTTTCTCAGTTGTTTTTCTGTGGACATTGCTCTAGGTGTTAATACCTTGCAGTTGCTACCACGTGCTTCTCAGTTCTCTTCAGGTTCAGGTCAATGCAATAGTTTTGATAAGTAACCCCCCTAATCCAGTGCACCCCAAAAAGGTAGCTTGTTATTTTTGCTTGCTATTTTTTTCTGAAACTTTTCTTGGGCTCACAGATAAGATCATTTTTTTTGCTTTCAGAAACTGTCAAAAGCTCTAAAATTTTCGTCTAATAGTTGGTGATTTTGTACCCTTTCATATTATGTCATGCCTGCTGAAATCAGAAGAGATAATATTACACTTTCAAAAAAATATGATGCCAAGATTTCTCTCTTCATTACTTTTTCTAATTTAGAGAAATGTTTCTATGGATATTGAATTCTGAGGGTTTTTTTTTTCCTTTTAATTTCTATAGTACTTTTCAAAATTACAAACAGTTACTGTATGTGGTAGCTATTAATAATTCCAGTGAGAATCTCCCACTTAGACCTGTCAAACTGACATTATTCTTTCTCACCACTGTTTATAACTGTGAAGAATCAACCTCTTTGAAATTGATGCAGGCAGAAAGGGGTCATACGGCAACCCTCATCCCTGGAAGTTCTGTTGGCTGCTTCTGATTGGATCGTAGTACAGGAGACAAACCAGTGTTCACAGGAGCTCTTAATGAGATCTTCTAAATTTTTACCTGAATTGTGGTGGTTCTTTGAAGATCAGTGCTTTCCCAAGGTTTTTTCAGGAAGGAATTTTAGCTACCCTATTGCAGAAAATTGTCTCAGCTACACACAGATTCTGTATTTTATCTAAGAAAAAAAAGAGAGGGATACTTCTCTGGAGATCTATCTCACAGAAATATATGGAAAATTGTGTTCCACAACCTTGACTAAATAATTAGACGTTTTTTTTGAGAAATGGAAAAAATCAAATGAAAACTCTAATAGTCTAGATAAATTTGTCATTGCTAACCATGATTGCTTAATCAGATTTATGGATTCCATATGCTCCATATGATGGCAACAGGAAAGGAAATTCAGAGCTCCCTTTGGCCTTGTCCAAGGTTGCCCAGCTTAAGACTCTGTGCAACACTTGGGTTGGGGTGATGGTTTTGCAATATATGCAGCTTAAAGCATACGGAGTATTTTTAGCCACCAGATTTTTTTTCTCTCTGCGTGAAGAGCAGAAACAAAGTTGTTGACATGAAAAGATTAAAAGCTATTTTTATTCTACACTGCAAGTTAATTATTGCTACTTATTCAATGATAGGTTGGCTATTTGGTGGATTCGTGTCATTGTGCCCATGGATTTCATAAGTCCAGTCTTTCTCACCCAGGGAGTGAACTCTGTATACTGCAGCAGTATTTGTCAGCAGCACTGAGTATATCCAAACAACCTCCAGTGTCTTGGTTTTATCATTGTGAGTATTGTCACATACGGTGAAAGCAGAATTCTATTTTAAGCCTAAAGTACAACAGGGAAATAAAACATAGCCAGTAAGAGAATGTGTACGTGTAATTGCATATAGAGTAATCAATGAATAAGAAAGCCACCTATGGCTATGGTAGAGTTGTCAATGTTAAAGAAAAAAATAAGAAAATTGAAGATTAGTTTCTAGATGTTACACTTCATGCTATGGGAAATGGACAAAGCAGATTGTTTTATTTGTGAGTGACTTTTACATCTCTAATCACTATTGGAGTGCATCTAGAATATTGTGTCCAGTTTTGAATGTTTTCCAACCCATGCAAGATATAGACAAAACTATCTGCAAGCTGCTGCAAGGAAAGAGAGAAGGTAACAAACTATGCAACATTTACATTCTGATCCTTTCATTCCTTTTCCCCTTGAAGAAGTAAAAAAAAAGTTCATTATCTTAACTTTTTATTTCCTCGTTTACTTGAAATAATAAATTGCAAAGTGTTTAATCAGTGCTTGAAATTAGATTATTGCATAAATACCTGTGTAAGACAAAATTCCACACTTGGACTGAAATCCAGTAAAGGATTCAGAATGCTATCTCACCTTTAAAGTTCTTAAAGTAGCTTTTTGGAGAGAACCCTCAGCTGGAATCTGTGGGAGTTTGTCCCTAGAAGGGAAGGGGAACTGCTGCACCTGGCAACTGGGAACTGCTGCACATGGCAGCTAGGATTGTGCATTATAGATACTCTTGGTGCTTACAGTATCAGACTGAATTATGCTGTAGCTGTCTGTGGTTTCCTGACTATATCATATCTCTTTCCATCGGTTTCGAGCTGCAGGATGTGGTTTTGTTCTTGGTCTTTCACCCTCTGTTGCTGCAGCTTTTGGTTCTCCCTTCTGAACTCACAAATCTGTTGTTGTGTTTTCTTCATCTCAGCTTGCTCATTTTCAAATTCTGCTTGCAGGATTTTAAGCCAAAGAGCCAGCTTGTTATATTTAGATTGACTTTCTGCCAACTTGTCATCCCTTTCTCCCTGGAATTTTGTTTGCAAGGACAGGAGCCATTTCTGTGTGTATTCTCCTTTTCCTCCCTCAGCACTGTAGGAGTCAGGATGACCAAGGAGTCAGGCAAGGGCTAAGGTTTACTACCTGTGGATACACTATGTGCATTCCATGTTATCTTTGAGGATGGAGATCTCTGTAGCTGACAGTGAGAAAGGTTGAGTTGGACAAAGGAGGAGGCCTGTGGGGATAGGATGGTTCTGTGCAGGCTCTGAGGAGCAAAACAAAGTTGTGTCACTGAAACTTTGAAGGACACAATGGTCAAAAAGTAACTCTTTTCGAATTAAGGTTGGTTTAAAGATTAAAACACACGTTTTAATGAAGCATGTGCTAACAAGCTTCGTGAAGAATATCCTACTATGTATATGACTCTTTCTCCACTCTCCACCTAAATCATGCCATACATAAAGAGGGAGAAAGATGGTAAGGAGCTGTGAGGAGCTCCCTGTTCTATGAGTGGAGAGAATCCCTTTACAGGGATCCTCTTTATCCCTTTATTTAATCTCTCTGTTTTTATTCTTCCTTGGGAGCAAGTGATATCCCAAAATGCTGGAGTAAAGAGTCCTTACCAACTTTCAGCATTTCCTGGGGGGAGCAACACTTTCTATCATCAACTAATTAAAAGAAGTAGAGGTCACATGGCTTGACAGCATTCTGTTCAGAAAAGATGGAAAAGCAAATGAGGATAAATTTGAGTAAACTTCACCCATACTGTTACTGTAGTGGTGGAGTTTTGTCATTCTGCTGTTGCAAAACAAGAGGTGACACCCTCTGTCCAGTTTATGCAAACTATTTTTTCACCAGCTTCAGTGGAAATTTTCCATCAGTGAAGATAAGTCAATATGGGCCAAATTACAAAATGATGAAAATTAAGAAATTCACCCTTCTACACTGCCTACAGTTCTTGCACCTGCATCAAGTTCCAGTGCAGTGACAAGTCTAAAGAGCGTAATTGTCAGATTTTGGCCTAATTTACAGTAATCCCTGATTTTAAAGCAAGAATTTTAAAAAAGGAAACAAAACCCACCAAGAAATCAAAATTCAACTATTGGCTAACCCATTTGATTGTAGAAAATTAAGAAAAATAAATGTTTAAAGAAGTAAGAAATAGAAAAGTCTTTCAGGCTCTATGAATTTCTCTATTTACTGAATTTTGAGAAGGCTGATAAAAGGGAGATTTTACTTGCTGAAGATGAAAGAAGGCAAAAACCATGTTTGAAATGCTACCGAGTTAGTCTGTTGGAAGAAGGCTATACACTTTTTAACTGAATTTCCTAGATACTTTAATAAATTTAGTAATAAACAGGAGTAGAGTTTGATCCACCATCTTTAAATGTTTTGGTTTGCTTTTTTTCTTACACCACCTGTAACTGAAAAAAAAAAAAGAAAACTATAAAAAAGAAAAAGCATCTCAGATTCTGGTGGAAACCCTCTCAGAGTACTTCCTCTTTTGTTGTATTACACTGTTCTTTATACCTATTTTCACTTCTCTGTTTGACTGTATCAGGCCTGGTATGTGCACTGTGTTCTCATGGAAAGAATCAGATGATATATTCATGTTATTCTCTCTCCAATTGTTTGGAGGCTTTATTTGTTGTCCAGAGGCTGCCTACCAAAAGCGTGCAATTTGTAACTTCTTTAATTTTTAATTTTAATCTAATGTTTTAAAATTGTAATAACTGTAATCAAAGACTATTTAATTTAAATATTAATTAAAATTTTAAATAATTTGTAATCAGAATGGAAGCTGCAATGCAAATGCATTACTCCCTACATTCATTACTCGGTTAATTCAAGGCACAACTCCAGCACCTGCATTTGATATTCTTAGCACTTCTCTTTTATGCTCTTTCCCTTTTTCTGTGAGGCCCATCACTTACCTATAAAATTTTGCAATATAAGTGCAAAAAAGCACTACTACTACTACTACTAATTTTACCAGAGAAAGGTATTTTCATCATTCAATTCTCCATTCAAGCACCATGGCTCCTTCTGGAAAGGGAGTTTTGCTAGCCGAGTTCAAATCATCTTCTCCAGGAAACTGTTTCTCACTATCAAAACCTGAGTGTGTCTTGAATGGAGAGACAGGATGTTGAGGGAGAAAATAAGACACATATGTTGTGGAGGATTGTTTAATAATACAATCCAGCAGTGACTCCACATTTCTGCAAATGGCTCTTCATGAGGACCTGCAATGGGTTTAACTGATAATTATTCTGGCAATGAAACATCTCCCAGGCTCCTGCAATTCTTTTTTAGTATTGTTTTCTTTTTGCCAGCCCAACCTTTTCCTTTGATGTGGTTGCTCTTCCTTGCCTAGGGATTTCTACTCTGGGAAAAATGTATCCACACCCAAAGACTCCTTCCAATCGACTATGCAGAAAGGTATGTTGGTTCTACAGCAAGCGTTTCTATGGCTTAGGGACTCTTGTTTTCTGAGAGGTATCCTGAAATTCATATGCAATCAAAAGAAGAATTAAGTTTTTTAGAGTGGTTTCAAAGAATATCCATGGAGATAATACAGCTGAGGAAAATAGGTATTTTGTTTGGAACTTAATGAGTGTATCACTTGATCTCCTCAGTGTGTATCCTTTTTTATCAGGACTCCTCTATCAAAAATATGATGGAACTACCTGAATGTTCACAGCAGTACTGAAGTACCATATTAGCTAATTTCTCTTTCATAAATATGTGTGCCTATTCCATTTAAACCAATATCTTGTATACAGTGGAAATATAGCCTAGAATATTGGAATATCAATCACAGTGCATGAGATAGAGAAGATCCTGGTCACTTGCTGTGTTGCTGTAACAACTGCTTAGGATATAGATGCTGTTTTCCATTTTCAGATAGGTTTTTCTGTCAGTCATCTAACTTTAACAGTTCCTTGACCATATGCTTTGTTCCTCCCTCTCATGTCTCCCCATGCTCTGTACAGTCCCTCTTGTTCATGTGCTTCACTCATGCCATGCCAGTAAGAGCTGACCTCAAAATCTAACATAGTCTGTTGATTTTGCACCAGCTGAAGATCTGTTAGACAGCACTGTGAACTACAAAGTACTGCCTGGCACTTTGGCAGGGGAGGGAAATGTGATAGATAAGTGTCATTACAACATGCTCATCCTAGCACATGGCACTTGAAATCACTCTCATGTTTAGCCTCACCAACAGGAACATACTGCGTCTCAGATTTTCCAAGATGGGCTCAGAAACACAGGTTGCTTCACAGAGCTGGCAGGCACTGTCTTTTCTCACCATTGGGTTTTACATTTCATCCTGCAAATATAAAAGGGAAGCTGTTAGTGGTCGTCTCAAGTCACTTTCTCCAGGAAGGAGCAATACTGCAGTTCTTCCAGGGATTCTGACTATGGTCTCTGTACCCAGTTTCCCAGCCTCAGTGTGAACCAGAATGTATACCTGTCCTACATAATGTGTTGTGGTAAGTACAGAATTAGTGCATCTCCAAGTGTGAGCAAGCATTTTGACTCTTAATCTTCAGGAAATATAATAATGCAGCCACAGGTAGGGTAAGGGAGGTAGTAGTTTTCTGAGGACAGTCTCGTGTGGCAGGGAACATGGAGCTACAGTGGTCCAAGTTAGATACATAGTCACATAGATGTCTGTCCTCCCATGGATTAGGGGTGATAACTGGTAAATCCCTGACACCTTTTTTCCCATTCTCCTTCTGAAAGTATCACCATTGCCTAGTGGACTGTTTCCCCTTAACCCTGTTACAGATGAATTGTTTGTAGAACAGTTTGTGCTTGCTTCCAAAGGAGCTCTTAAAGCCTGGGACCAAAAAAGCGTGCTGCACTCTAAGGTTGTAGAAAAAATCATGTGGAAGCCTGAAGCATAGAAGGAATAAATATGAATGTGGAAATGGTCTGGCAGTTTTATGTTTCAAACAGTCCCCTGTCATTACAATAAATGGGTATGTTTACTTGAGAGCACTGAATAAGTTATTAGAGAGTGAAATAAACCTGTGGAATAGTGCCTTCTCTACCCACATGGATTAACCCACGTGGATTAAGAGTCCTCCAACACCTGGTTCTAGGAAAAAGATCAGTAAACAGGTGATCTTAATCCAATTTCTGTTGGTGGCTGTGCATTGGGGAAGATGAGCCCAGAGACTCTCAATGAGCTGACTCGATGGAAGTGTTGCAGATGCAAATTATATCTATTGTATGAAATCTTTTTTTAAAGGTATCTCAGTACAAGCATCCACGTTTTTGGCGCAATCCCAGGATTTTGATAGCTTTTACACATACCACTTGGATAATGGGAAGACATCTACAAAAAAAAGAGACTTCATTTTAAAATGTTACCATTACGTACCAGATAGCAAAAGCCCAGCACTCACTCTTATTTTACTTATCTTACGTAATATTGGTATATAAACAGATTATAATGTTTTTCAATGTAAGCAGTGTTAGGAGCTAAGATGGTTCTAGCCAGGCTTGAAATTCTGGAATTCTTTTGGCTTCAATTAGAGCTTTATTTCAATAAAGGTTGGAATTTAGTATTTCAGAGTGTACTAAATAAAACTCTTCTCAGTATCTACTACAGAGGACACAGATCGTCATTAGTGTTTTAGGGAAAACAACCATGAATCTGTGGCAGGAATGGTCATTCCCAGTCAAGAGAAGAGGGCTTGAAAATGCAGTATTTTTAAGGCTATATTATTTAATATTATACAGATACACCACAGTGGAGCATTGATGTATCGGCAGCTGCGGGGAATTCATAGAATGACAGAATGGTTTGGGTTGGAAGGGACATTAAAGACCATTTAGTTCCATGCCCCCTGCCGTGGGCAGAGACACCTTCCACTAGACCAGGTTTCTCGGAGCCCCATCCAACCTGGCCATGAACGCTTCCAGGGATGGGGCATCCACAACTTCTCTCGACAGCCTGTTCCAGTGCCTCACCACCGTGGCAGTAAAGAATTTCTTCCTAATATCTAACCTCACCCTACTCTCTTTCAGTGTAAAGCCATCCCCCACTACAAGTCCTAGGAAAAAGCCCCTCCGCGGCTTTCCCGTGTGCTGGCGCCAGGCTCACCCCGTGCAGCAGCCGGGGAAGGGGGCGGGGACCGGAGCTGGGGCGAATCCGTCCCAGCCGCGCTCGCCCGCCATGCTTTTGGTCCCTCTGGCGGCGCCGTAGCGGCTGGGCCGGGCCGGCGCCTGCGTCCCGCGGACAGCCCGGCTCCTGATTCCTGCCTGCTGCCCCCCGCCGCCATGGATTACCGAGCGCTGGTGATGAGCCAGGTCGTGCCCGGGCAGTTCGACGATGCGGAGTGCTCGGACAGGTGAGGCTGCGCCGAGGGGCCGGGAGTGAGGGCGCTGGCGGGGCCGGGCCTCGGGCGCGGCCGGGCGAACACGCGGAGCGGGGCGGGGAGCAGCTCTGGGACTCGCCCGGCAGCCGAGAAGGGAGAGTGGGTGGTGCTGCCCCTTTACAGGAGAAGGTGAGAGGAAAGGCTGCTTGTGTTTCTCGGCTTCCCTTTTCCATTAGGTATGCTGCTTTGGGACATACTTGTCCTGGTAGAAAACCGTGACACGCTACTGACATGACAGAATTATAGCACCAGCTAGGTTGGAAAAGACCTCTTGAGATCATCGAGTCCAAGCTGTGACCCAGCGCCACCGTGCCAACCAGACCATGGCACTAAGTACCACGTTTAGTCTTTCCTTAAACACTTCCAGGGATGGTGACTCCACCACCTCCCTGGGCAGCCCATTCCAATGTCTAATCACCTTTTCTGTGAAGAAATTCTTCCCAATTCCAACCTAAACCTCTCCTGATGCAACTTGGTAACTTTAGGACTTGTCCTCCTGTCCTGTTACTTGTTGCCTGGGAGAGGAGACCGACCTCCAGGTGACTACAGCCTCCTTTCAAGGAGTTGTAGAGAGCGATAAGGTCCCCCCTGAGCCTCCTTTTCTCCAGCCTAAACACCCCCAGCTCCCTCTGCTGCTCCTCATAGGACTTGTGCTCCAGACCCTTCAGCAGCTTCATTGCCCTTCTCTGGGCTTGATCCAGCACCTCAATGTCCTTCCTGAATAGAGGGCCTCGGAACTGAATGCAGTGAATTAAAACACGAGTGAAAATGTAAAGTAATTTGTGGGGATTTTTGATGTATTGAATTTTTGGTGACTGTAACAATCATGTTTAGTTATAGAGACATCTGTGTTTCTTTTAAGTGAATCTGCAGAAGACACAGAAACGTGCAAAGAGGGTGAGGTCCCTGAGAGCTGCCAGTTATGCACATGTGAAGAAGTTAATGCTGAGGAAGGAGATGGTGATGATGACAACGATGATGAAGAAGATGATGAAGACTGGGACTGGGATGATGAGGTGGGAAGACTCACGAAGCGCCACAATGCTGCTGGTGGATGCAATCCACAGGTATGTTGAAGGCTATTCTGTGAGCCTTGAGGGTGCCCAGGAGCTAATGGGCCTAACCTGAAGGCTTTGTTCGTTGTTAGAGTCATGTTGACGATAAATGCAAGCAGACTTTTTTCCTTGAGAGAATCCTCTTCCTTTGAGTCTGTTCCTCTGACATGCCATATGTGTATGTACATTGTGGCCAGAGGTCCATTTGATTTTATTGTCTCAAACCCTGTTGCTGGATTCTCTTGTCACTTCAGTTTTCTTCTGTTCCTTACCTTTCTCAACTTTTCTTTCTTTGCCCAACCTGATCTCTACAGATGTTCCTTGCTTTTTGGTATTTGTCCTCTGTGTTTCTGAGCATCTTCCCCAGTCTTTCTATTTAATTTCAAGACTATCTGCTAGTCATATCCAGGGTGAAACCGGTTCTATTTTTGACTTAGTAGTGAAGAAGGCAAAGAAAAAAGCATAGGAAATGGAGGGAGGTGCTAGAAGTGAGTTAATTTAGCGTGTATGGTGTTGGCATAGGAACTCTGCCATTGTACAGAATGAAAAGCATGTGTGAAGGTAAGAAGGATGCTAGTTCTCACATCAGCTTGGATACTAGAGATTCAAAACCTAATTTTTCTTATTGATACCAACTTAGCAGAACAGTTTAGATAAATCAGAGTGGTGCTGATCATAGCATAGCATGTCTGGCAGTGCTTGTCCTGGGTGGTATATTCTTGCCTTTATTTAGAGGTTTATGCTGTTCAATGATGGTGAAATCATGTTCAGGTGTTAGTTGTGTTTGGAGAGGACTACATGTAAGAAAAGACAGAATCTTGGAAAGTTTTCTCTGTTCATTACCTCTGCATTTTTTTGGTCTTGTTTTATTCCTTGTTTCTGTCTTCTGTTCTCTTCCTTTTTCAGACAGAAAAAGTGCTATATGAGAGACTTGTAGCTTTCTAGACTAAAAATAACCCTGGTTTGGAGCAGTTTTAGAATTTTAACTGATGTGTTACCTGTATTTTCTTTTCTTGATTTAAGTAAAATCTGGTGTTAATCTATACCTGTTTCCTTACCCCATGTGGTTTTCTTCTCATAGCTTTATGCATAGGCACTTGAGGTGACTTTTCCAATTATATGGTCTGAATTTCAAAGGGCTGTGTACAGAAGGTGACTTCTGTTAATAAATCCTTTGTTTCAGGTAAATAGACAGACCCCTACTTGCTCTTCAGCAAAACTGTCAACCCCCGCGGGCAAGGTTTTAAGAAAATTTGAACATAAAATTAATTTAGGTGAGTATAATTGCATTGTCATCTGTTATTAAAACAGTTACCACTCCATGGCATTTTCAGACTAATTCCATTTATGTTAAGCCAGAACTCACTGGAATGGGTGAGTTAACCATTGCCAGAGAGATTAAAATGGCTTTTGTGTACTTGAAGTTGCCTTTAGTCTCCATGAACTGGCTGTCATACCCCTCTCTCTCCACCTTCAGAACCACGTGGCTGATTTTTTGGGGTTTTTCCTTTCCCCTTGACTTCTCCAGACAACATGAAGTCTCTTTTCCCTAGATTCTCTGTAGGAACAAGCTGTTTGGTTGGATGGAGGGTATCAGCTTTCTGTTGTGATGTTGGTCATTCCCACAGCTGCTACCATTTTCTAGAAAACTGCAGTCCCCCATAGTATTAGGGGGGTACATTATGCAGCAGCTCTCTCCCAGGGGCAGAGTTCCTGTGCTCAGTGAAGAGGCTGCTGTCCCAGCTGGTGTGGTTTGATTTTTACCCTGAGATGGAAATGGCTGCTCAGCAAAGCCTGTCAGGACTAGGAGTAGCTGTGATTGGCACCTTTTGTCAAGGTAGCAGTCAGAGGTTGTGTTTTCCTTTTTAGCAGAGTGGTGCTAGAATGAAGGTTGCTGGTATTTGTAGCCAAGCACAGCAGCTTTTATACATTCAGCACTTAATCAAACACCATTTAAATACATTGTTGGAGAGAGTCTGGGAGGCTGTTGCTTATTGTGTTAAGAAAAGTGGCATTTGACTGTTATAAGAGAAGAACAGGCAAATTTAGTGGAGAGATGTTATCCAAAAGGCATTACTGGCATCACATTTCCAAGTCCTTCGAACTGTCTCACTCATCTGTGTTGTTACCTTGTAGTCCTACCTTGAAATGTAAACAGAGTGAAATGCTAGGTTAACCCTGGTGTGTAGGAAACTTCTTTGGGTTTGGGGGGTTTTTTTTCATTTCTTCTTACATGTTTTTCAGATAAGCTAAATTTTGATGATTCCGTTATAAACAGAGTCACAGAAAAGTCTAGACAGAAGGAAGCAGACATGTAAGTGTTATTTATTCTATTTTCACTTAAATACTTTGAACCCAGAAGCATTGTTCTTATTTCCTTGTTTGAATAAGTTTGTTAAGAAAAATGAAGTTTAGAAGTAGTCTACATGCAGTTTGCCCCTTGGTCTTCAAAAGACCATCCCAAAGTTTTGATTCTTTTGTCACTGGTAGCACATCTGATTGTGTTGGTGTAGTATAGTAAGACAGAAGTGATGGTGTCATTCCCCTAGAAAAGACCCTTTGATACTCTTTTTTTCTAAACAGAAATCCTTAAGCAGCTGAGCTAAAAAGGAATTGGAGGCGTTTTGAAGGTTCCTCCGATGATTTGGTGAGGGAAAAGCATTTCTTCTTAAAAATATTTTTTTTTGGCCTGCAGCTTATAGCCCTAAGTTGTAAAGGCAGATACAGTTTCTTCCTGAATGAGCATAATTCAGAAGAGGCAAGAAGATAATCTACAGAAGTGAAGGGCTCTCATGTTTATCATGGTGGTGGTGATTTGTTGGTTTTTTTCCTTTCCATTCCCGTGCCTGCAGGAGAAGCCTTTGCTTCTGTATGAACTGAAAGCCTTACTTCTTGAGGCTGTCATCTTATCTTTGACACAGAATGTCACAGTTTGCTCTGTCAAAGTACCGAGCTCATAGGTGGGATTGTAACATTTTATTTTCACTTCTGCTAGGTACCGAGTCAAAGACAAGTCAGACAGAGCAACAGTAGAACAGGTAAGTCCTTTGTTCATCAAAGTTCCCTTTTGACCAAAGCAAATAGTGTAGAGTTTTGGAATCAATGATAGAGCAGGTGAGTTTTGGAATTCTGATTCCCATGTTATCCTGAAGAGACCTGTTGTTTCTTTCTTTCTTTCATGTATGAAGGTTAGCTTTGGTTCCATAAACATTTCAGAGCTCATTTTTGTCTTTAACATTGTGGTTTGTTCATGTGTGCAATGCAGAGTTCCATCTTAAGCTTTTATTAAATTCCAAAGAACAAGAAAAAATGCTGGGTTTTCCTTTTTCTTTTTTTCTTCTTTAACAAGACTGAACTATTACTGGTCCAAGCCCACAAGGCTGTTCTATTTCAGTTATGGTATGTGTATTCCAAGAAAAATCTTACTTTATAACATTAAATGCAACTATGAGTGGGAAATGTTTTGTTTGTCTTTTCTAGAGCTAGCTCAACAACATATGCTTAGTTTAAATGAAAGAAAAAACATTAATAAGTTTGGAAGAAAGAGTGAAGTATCATTCTAGATTCATGGCAAAATTCTGAGTGGTTGCTGTTCAGATTATCATTTGATCCTTAAGAATAGTCTGATGGCAAGGGCTCTTTAATATGATACTAATACTGGACACTGTTACTAGGTTTTGTCCTCTGCTGACTTTTCTGTATTAAATTTGAGGTGTTGGATCCAAGGACCCGAATCATTCTGTTCAAGATGCTCTCTAGAGGTATCATATCAGAAATCAATGGCTGCATCAGCACAGGGAAAGAAGTAAGTTTTATTGCAAATAATGTAGTAGGATTTTTTTTTTTTCAGCAGCCTGGGTAGAAGTTTATGGTGCTCAGAAGATGTAGTGAAATACTTGGGTTTAGTTCTGTATTTTTGTGTTGCTTGATTGGTAGGAAGTTATCTTAAGAAAAAAGTTATTTACGTTAAAGGAAACCAAGTTTCCCAAGTATGAAAGATTTCTAAGGATGCTTTAATATTATCTTAAATTTGTGGATGTTGTTAATGGGATATTTCAACCAAAAGTTTTGGCAAAGTTATGTATACCCACAGTGTTAAATAGTGCCTGAAAAAACATAAAAACCCAGGGAATTCTGATTAAAGACATACTTCTACCCTGTGTAGAGGTGGAAATGTGAAACATTTGGGCCATGCTTTAGGGCTTGAATAGTGCACAGGCTCAAGTTAACCCTTCACACAAGGGCTTGGTTCATTCTCCCGAGTGTGGATGAGGCAGAATTTTCCTGTGCAATGTTGATTTTATTCTGTGGGCATTGTTGCACCCCTGCCCCATCTTATGTACTTCCTTTAAGCTGCCTTTCACGGAAAAAGGATTGCCTTGTGTGCAGTCTCCTTCAGCTGGGTGCCACACGGGGGCTGGGGTGAGATCAGATCTTTTCCAGGTGTCAGAATGAGAAGAAGAGAGAAGATTATGTCGCTTTAAAGAACTTGTCCTTAATGTTATTTCTTCCCTTTTTAATCTGATAGGCCAATGTATATCATGCCAGTACTGCAAATGGAGAGAACAGAGCAATAAAGATCTACAAAACCTCTATTCTGATGTTTAAAGATCGGGATAAGTATGTGAGTGGTGAATTCAGGTGGGTTTGACTTTTGCCTGATTTTACTGGGAAAGAGGGATTGTTTCTAAAGGTGTTAAAATCACTGGTGCTCATGCTGCATCGATAGGCTAAGAGTCCCTGTTATCTTTTATTTCTTTACTGAAAGATTTCGTCATGGATACTGCAAAGGCAACCCAAGAAAAATGGTGAAGACATGGGCTGAAAAAGAAATGAGGAATTTAATAAGGTGATTTTTCCAGTTTTTATTTCATCATGCAGAAGTTACCGAAACTTTCACGTTTATAGGAGGTACTCATTGCTAGACTGTGGCTATCACTACCCTTTAGGGTCTCTGGAGTGTTCAGGAAAGTGTCTTAAGCTTCACAATGGGAGAGGAACAAAAGGGGAGGGAAGAATAAAAATCTTCTTTTGTTTTGCTGCTAATGCTCTAAGCTCTTCAGTGTCTGAACTCTGTCTGACATGACTGAACGGCAAGGAAAAGCTAGAAATAGCTGCTGCTGAGCAGCACCACGCTGTGTGATATAGGTTAATCTAGGATTAACCTGAACTGTGTAAAGGTTCTTTGACACAGGAATGCTTAGAAAAGGGCCAGAATGGTTGTGGCTTTGTGTGTGCATTTCCTAGTTTTTCTTCACAAGTGAGAGTTTCCTGAGTTCTCACTGTGTATTACATTCAAAGCTACAGAGCTCCTTTATGCACTAGTGCAAAGCAAACAGAGTTTGGTTTTATTTTTTTTCTGGCTTTGTTCCTGTGTTTCAGGTTGAATACGGCCCAGATACCTTGCCCAGAGCCAATTATGCTAAGGAGTCATGTGCTTGTCATGGGCTTTATTGGTAAAGGTGATAGGTAAGTATCCTTAGAAAATAAATTTTTTTGTTTGGTTGGGTTTTTTTAAATTTAGTAATAGCTTTTTCCCAAAGGTTTATTAAAACCAAACAAACCAACCCTCTGAATTTACCTACAGTTACTTTAGGCCTGAAAGTTAACATCTGCCTGTGACCTGTGGAATGGTCCCAGACATTTGTCAGCTACTACTGCAGGCAATCTGTGTGATTTTTGAAGCCTCAGTTGTGTGCAAAATTAATTCATAAAGTGGCTTAACCAGAGATTAGTGCTGGAAAGGCTTGCTAATCATACATGAAACTCAATGTTTTGTAGTTACCAACATTAATGTAGCATAGTCCAATTTAGCTGCCTTTGGAAATAGAGCTCCAGAATCTTTTGCAAGCATGTAGCAAAGTTTTGCTGCCCTTCCTGCTGGCTCCTTTCATTTGGTTGCTCATCCTGACTTGCTTGACATACTCAGGGAGTGAAAGGATCAGGCACAGCAATTAAAGCATTTGCAGCTGGTATGAAGAAGGAATAAAGTATTTACTTTTTGTTATTTTCTTTTGTAATTTCAAGGCCTGCTCCTCTGCTGAAAAATGCTCAGTTATCTGACTCCAAAGTCCGGGAGCTGTACCTACAGATCATCCAGTACATGAGAAGAATGTACCAAGATGCCAGACTTGTTCACGCAGATCTCAGTGAATTTAATATGCTGTATGTTTTTAATCCTTGCTCTGAGTTGTGACATCTAAAATGTATGCGTTGGCAACCTCTGTGTGAGAGTACTGATGTACCTTTCAGGGAGGGTGGGGTCCTTGTCATTACTGGATTTTGTAACTTATCTAATTAATTATGTAGCTTTTAATCCAGATCTGAGTTTTCTCTGTGAAAAAAACCCAACAGGCAAACAAAGCAAAAACCGCCACAAATACAAAAAAAATGCAACCAACCAACCAAAAAAACCCAAACACACCACAAAACGCCCTCACAACCAGAAAAAAAACTGGCAAAACTCTGGCAAAAATTAGTAAGCTATAATTTTTATAACTTTTTCTTGATTATTCTTTTTCGTGTGCCTCTCTGCCTTTTTTTTTTTTGTTCATGAGCAGACTATTTTTTAAAAAAGTTTAATTATACAACTTGGGTAGAGGAGGGCAAGGACTGAAAAAAGGCACCCTGGCTCTGTCATGCAAGGTGTGTGCTGGAGAAGGAAGTTAAGATTTCTCTTGCTGGTTCTGAAGTTTGAAGCATGCTTTGTTCCCTGCCCCTCAGTAATCTGCTGGGGTTGGTGCAGCTCTGTGTGGGGTTTCCTTGCAGGTACCACGGTGGGGACGTGTACATCATTGATGTGTCTCAGTCCGTGGAGCACGACCACCCTCACGCGCTGGAGTTCCTGCGGAAGGATTGTGCCAACGTTAACGGTGAGGGGGCTGCACTGCAACCCTTGTTCTGACAGCTGGTTTATTTAGCAGGATGAACTCGGTTCACCTTTTGCTCTTTCAGGTATAACTGACTGTAGAAGCTCTTAATATTCCATTAAAATACTTCTCCTATGTTCTCATGACTTCCTCAGGGAGCAGTGTATTGTGCTGAGTTCAGAGTAGTGCAGCCTATTTTGCTAGAAATTATCTGTCTGAAATGAGTCACATGGCTGAATCTCAGGATAGATCTAAGATCAGTCCCTGTCTGCAGCAGTGCTCACCCCAATCCTAACATCCCTTACTTAAAATACTGTGCAGACATACTGATGTATTCCCTTCTGTGAGCTAAATCTACATCTGTGAGCTAATTTCTGAGCTGGCAAGAAGTTTCTCTGTGTTACAAAGTTCCCTGCAACTTACTTGTCCAGGGCAGCTGAGAGGATCAAGGCATAGAGTAATTAAATAGACATATTATCATTTGTCATAGTAGTTTGATAAGTTTAATGGTGTTTTTCTCTTGAGAATTTGATCTTCATGCGTGGGTATACATGTTGTGTAACAGATACACACCCCCTGGTGTAGGGCGTGTCCCTGAGAACTAAAAAAATCTCTCACTGTAGGCTGCTTTTGTCCCCCCTTTCTTTTCACATTGACTTTTTTTCTTTTTTTACAGAGACTCTTGAGAGTCTGTGCAAAGAACTGTGTGCATTTTGATGCTGTGTGTCTGTTGGTACCCAGTATGCTAGTTTTTGCTTTTTCCTTGTCAGTTCACGAATTTCTAGTAACCCACTTCTGGCTCAGCTAGTTGCACCCTTGCTCTTTATTCATGTCTTTTGACTTACTCTCCCTAGATATTCTAGTGTCTCAGTGAGCTGCATTGGTTTTGGTGTTGTTTTGCTTGTTTTCTGTCACTGCAACTTTCTCTGTCTAAATCTTTCACAGAGACTCTAAGAAACACCTGGTTCTGCCCTAGGTGTGATCTTTGCAGAGACTTGTGGTTCCATGGGCACAGAGAGCTGCCTCCAAACGAAGTCCTTTTCTAATCTTTCTATGATTAATTTCTCACAGTGAGAGATCTGGGAATTTTTGTAGGAAATACTTATTAAACAGTCCTCAGTGTCACTCGCTGCTGTTTTTCAGAACAGAAATGCAGCCTACAAGTTTGGTCATAATTGATTTAAGAAACCAGTTCTGAGTGTAGTAGTGAGGAATGTTCTAGGACATGAATGTGTCTTCCGTTTCGAATGGATCATAATTAGGCTGTACTGTATTTCAGTGGACACTTGTTTCTCTCTGGCAAAAGTTTGAGGTCTCCATTCCTTATTTGAAATACATTTTTTTTCATCTTAGTTGTTGCAAATACTACACCTGTCTTAAATTCTTTACTTCTTAGCCCCTACTCCATTAAGTCTGGATCCTGCTGAAATTGATTTGGCTTTTATATTTATGCAGTTTTTCTCCTTTCAGTATTTGTTGCATCTGGAAAAAGAACAGTTTCATTTCAGATGGCCAAGCATCTGGTAACTAAACTCAGTATGATGTAGAACATGCTGCTGAGACTTTCCCAAGTCATCAGAGTTGTTGGCTTGCTAGAATTGTCACTTTAACATCAGAACTGCATATGTTAGATGGAATTACTTACGGGTTTTGTCTCTGCCCTTGCTTCCTGGCAGACTTTTTCCAGAAGCACAGTGTTGCAGTGATGACTGTGAGGGAGCTGTTTGAATTTATTACTGATCCTTCTATCACAAGTGAGAACATTGATGACTACCTGTCTAAGGTAAGACCTCATGGCCTTGTTGCTTAGTAGGAGGACAATAAAATCAGATCTAGTTCAAGCTCCCTCATCTCATTTACTCTACCTCCTACTATAAGGTAGCCAGCAAATGACATTGTTGTGCTAGTGCTTCAAAAATGCACATAGGTCTTTTCCATTTATACCATTGTAGGGTGACACTACTTTCATTGCATGTTTTCTCAGAAAGTCTGATGAAGACTCACATGTCTGTTTGAGGTGCTATAAGAACCAGGATGCTTTAAGTTAGCTCTTTCTTTCAGGCAAGGAGAAGCTCTGCAGAAATATAACCATGCTTATTGGAGAGTGGTGTTGTATGTCCTGTAGCCATGTTGGGCCTGCCACAGTCTGGTCTGGGGGGAGCAGCAAGCGTGTTCTCCCTCTGTCTGTTACAGCCCTGATCTGCAGCTCTAAGTGTGCTCGCAGCAGTGCTTGTTACCATTAGGTGTCACTGGCGGCATTCCCATAGGGAAAGCTGGAGTGCGTGTGAGTGACAGGGAGAAACGCAGATGGGAATAGTTGGATGTGATTCTAAAGACTTAGTGGTTCGATTCTAAAGAGTGATAACTTTTTTGTATTGTTTTGTATTTCTTTAGGCAATGGAAATAGCATCGAAAAGAACAGAGGAGGAAAGATCCAGTCAAGATAAAGTGGATGAGGAAGTGAGGATTTCTGTTCCTGCTACGAAATTAATATTAACATTACCTCTTCTAAACACTGAAAAATGTTCTGTTTTCTTTGGGAAAATGTACAGTTGATGATAAAGAAAACATTGTTCATGATACTGAGGTGTCTTGACCTAGTTGAAATGTGAAGTATTAAGGGGTGCCATGTGTAAAAGTTGACAGTGATAAGCTGTTAGAAGGCAAATACTCCATTTCCTAAACGAGTTTGTTTCCTTGTAGTTAGGTCCCTTGATGTATCTTCCAGTTCAGGTTTAGTTAACAAAAAAACTGAGTAGAGAGATCTGATTATGCCAGTGGTTTTGGACCAGTGATACAGAAGCAGGCTATTTGGATATGTGCGTTGGCCTAGTTGCCTATCTAGCTCCAGTCCCAGCCTAATTCAGTTCTTCCCCTGCTTTTACATTAAGTGAAGCCATCTCAAGTCCATTACAGAAAGCTGTTAGTATTCTGGAAATGCTTAATGTAAAGATACAACCATTTCTATCTTAGTCTTAACTACCTGTTCCAGAAGAGTTAAAAAAAACCCAAAACCAACGACCAACAAAAACCTCTTTTCTTTGGGGTCAACACCACTTGATTTATCCAATTTATCTTGGAGCTCAGCAGGTTTTACTAACTGCTTCAGGCTTGGCCAAGGAAAGATGTTTTTTGTTTCCCAGTGTACCTTCAGCATAAAACTACTGAGCTATAGAGTCAGATGCTAGTGTTTGGTAGCAAGCCCATCTTCTGCAAGCAAGTTACTCCTTTGTTTATATGAGGTACTGACCTGTCAGAGAGGTGGTTTCCTAGCATCTAATTCAGTTCATTTCTCTTAGACTTTCCATGTGACCATGGCTAATTTGTGTTGCTTCCCTCGAAAAAGAGTAGAGCTAAGTAGGGGCAGCTCTGTGGAAGTGGGGACCTGTGCTTTGTGCACAGCTCTTAGAAGAGCAGTGATGATCATGAAGTGTATGGAATCTGTTCTGGGATTGAACTGATACCATGAAAGAGAGAAGCAAAACACTTCTCTCTCATCTGGTAGGGTCATAAGCTTGCTGAAAGACTGTTTCAAATGTGATAAATTTTAGTTATGTTGTTGATACTGCAGTTAGCTTTACTCTACTGTACTGTTGCAAGAACCTTTTTTGAGTTGACTGTAGGTTGAAGCAGGTATTGTTACATGAAGAGATTAAGTTCTAGCAGTGCATTTCAATGGAGTTGCCTGCTGAAGGCATTGTGAACGTTACAGTAAAAACATTAGAATAATTTTTAGGATACAAAACCTTAGGACTCAAATAGGCTGAGAGGTGGTTGGAGAATTTTGTAAATGGGCTGGTGTGAGTCACACTAAGGAAGGAGCCGTATTTGTTGTGATCCATCAGTAAGGTGTAGGTTGCATGTTAAGTCTGTTACTGCAAAAAAAGAAAAGAACAAAAAACAAGTCTGCAGTTCAAATGGTAGTGGATGACTGCCACGTTCATTTGTTGTTTCTCTGATTGTGATTATTCTCCTAAGGATGCATAATTAGGAGAGAAAAACATCGTGACTCTATATGTAAATTAGTAAGTCTGTGTTTCCTTTCACTGTGCTAGGTATTTAAGAAGGCCTACATACCTCGGACTCTGACTGAAGTTAAAAACTATGAGAGGGATGTGGACATAATGATGAAATTGAAAGAAGAGGATATGGCATTGAATGTTCAGCAAGATAATGTGAGTAGACATGCTGAGGCCCTGCAAAAAAAAGAGAGGGAGTATGAATTCTTCTTACTGGAAAATGTTAGCAACAAACAAAACCAGAAGCTTTGCTACCAAGGTGTGGAGTACTAAATCTATATTATACTTTAAAATTGTCTGGTTAGTGCTAATACTAACATTGTGGATTCTGTCCTGGTCTTCATTTCTTTGAATTTATTTTTGAATAGTAATTTTCTCTGGGCACAGAGAATTAAGACATAATTTCACAATGTAATTTCTTCCTCTCTCCCTTGGAGCAGATTCTCTACCAGACAGTGACAGGACTGAAGAAGGATTTGTCTGGTGTTCAGAAGGTGAGAGGGTCTTTTTGAAACCCTTCATTTTAGCCATTTTCATGAAAGTGCTTGCAGATAGTTCAGAGAATGCCTGGTCCTGGCACCATGAAAGCAGCCTCTTGTCTGCAGAGTGACCATTTGTGTCCAGGATGGGTCTGGCATGGCAGTGTGTCTGCACAACACTGAAATTGCTTTCCTGCACTGTGGCTGAGGCTGGGTTGCTTGAGAATGAAATTACAGTCCTTGCTGTGGCCATGATATCTGAAGTTAAGGTGGAGATGAGGGAAAGTGTTTTCTGGTTATGGAAAATGTAATTGATTTAAATTGTTGCACAACTACAAGTTTTGGTATGTTCAGGGTATCTTTGTTGTACTACTGCATAAAGAACAGTCCTCCAGTATAAGGCATAAGATATTAGGTCCTACCGTATTTGAAATATTTGACACTTCAGACACTTCTAAAGTACATTGGATGAGAAGCTGGGTACAGATCAGTTGGAGCCATGTCATTCAAGGCAGAAGCACTGTGTGGATTCCCCCTCCTTACTTTGTGAATGTTATTTAGCAGTGGTGTAGACTCTTGATTCAAAATGGAAATATAAATATGGATGGAATCAGGCTGTAGCACAGTCTCCGGGCTTGTTTAAGAATAAGTGAGTGTTCCAGTGCAGATATTTGTGTTTGCAATATAGAACGCATACAGTGCCCCCAAGGTAGATTTGGGTATGATCCAAGGATAATTAAAAATAGGCTTCCACATATGTTAGCAAATTGCTGTTTAACTTAGGGAAATTAGTTTGGGAGTGCAAATAACAGCTGTGCTTTGAGCCCTGACCTAAAAGAATCTGTGTTGTACGTTCTGGATGCCTTGTTCTTAGTTTGGCTTAACCTACTTTTCATTCTTTATCTTGAGACTCAGTGAGGACTGTAGTAAGGGAGATAGCATCAGATTGCTCGAGGGTTTCTTTGCAGCAGATTCTGTTTTGGTTTTTATGAATATATATCTATCTGTCTCTCTATATATATACACATAGTGCATATATATGTGTGTTATATTGTCATTAAGTTTCTTGGTTTTGATTTGATATAATTCTTGATATGTCTTGCAGATTCCTGCACTTCTTGAAAAGGCAGACAATTCAGAAACAGACTCTGATGATGATGATGGTGGCAGTTCAGAGGACTCTGATTCAAGCTGTAAAGAATATGTACATCCCAAAGATAAACCTGCTGAAATTAGCATGGACAAAAAGGTCAGATGGTCAGGAATTGTTTATTTTTTCCCACCTTTGCTTATGTGACACAAAAAAATCCAAACTTAGTGGCTCTTGCTTCTTCTTGTCTGAAACAAGCTGTGGACTTCTGTTCTGGAGAGCAAGAGCAGAGACAGTGAATTTCATTGGGGATGCTTTATTAATGGTGGTTTTACGTAGAGCAGTGTGGAACACAGCTCTCTGTAGCCTAGGCAAGGCTAGAAGGGAGATCTCTACAGGGAATTACAGGGCTACACAAAGTAGAATTCAGTGAAGCCTGGGCAGCTTTTCAGCCCCTCTGGCTACTCTTCCAGGCTCTGGTGTTCAGGTTTGTGGTTGCAGTCCCTGATCAACCTCATTATGCCCAGACAGCTGAGACCACTTGATCTGTAGAACTGGAGACTTGGTGACAATGTTGGTACCACAGTGGCTTTTGCAGTACCATTAGTACAGACTGGCTAGCTTTGCTGTGGGCAAGAGATGCAGTCCACCGAAGGGATTATGGTTAGGGTCCAGGGGTTTTGTTTGTTTGTTTGTTTGCCTCTTTTTTTGTTGTTTGGTTTTTTTTTGTTTAGGTTTCATTTTCTAAACTGCAGAACAGTATGCTCAGTTTTGCTGAGGCTTTCCTGCTGAGTATCGCCCATGGGTGAGAGCCTTTTGGCAGCCTTTTAGGTGCTCTGCAAAAAAAAAAGGGAGGGTGAAACTTGCTGGTCTTAAAGGGTTCAAGCTTTGGGGCATTGCATTTTAGTTTTTTCTTCCTAGAAAAGGTAAGATAATATATTTGATATCTGTCAAATAAAAATGCAGCGCTCTACTACACACTGCCAGTCTAGAGCTGCAGCCTTTCGGATGTGAAGCAGGAAAGTCTTGGCCACTTCTCATCCTAATTGATAGGTTTTCATTTGGACTTCTTTTTGTGTAAGATCAGTGGTTTTTTGTAACCTGTGTGTTTAGCTGTAGGTTGAACAACTGATGAGCAGCAATTACTTCTACCTGCCCCTTCCGTTTTGCTGAGTTCTTGTTTTCTACTTGAATCTTGTCCCTTCTGTGTCTGGCACAAATTTACAGTGTGTTGCAATAGCATGGCATTCTTTCCTGCCAGTCCTGGTGATGATCAGCTTGCTCTGAGTTATCAGCACTTACTGGGTCAATATTTTTGCATGACACATAAAAACACATGCTGTAGTAGTCCTGTGGGTAGCAGAAAACCTAGACCAGACAACCTGTTGTAATCTTGGGTGTAAGTAGCATGATTTAAGAGTGCCTCTTGTTCACTTTCTTGAAAGGTTGCATGAAACTCAGGTTTTAACTAGTTTGAAGTTTGCCTTGTCATTACCAGTGGTGCAGGTCTGGGCTCCACCCCCAACCTGTATTTCCTTTTTCCTTTCCCCTCCCCGTTCCTATTGATTTTTTTTATTTCTTTATCTTGATAACCATATTTTTGTGTCATGTGTTAATTAACTTGTTAATGTAACAATTGATTGACTTGCTCAAAAGTCTTCATTCTCTTCTGGCTTTAAATGAATGGTGTTTGATCCTTTATAGGAAAGGAAAAAGATGGTTAAAGAAGCCCAAAGAGAAAAGAGAAAAACCAAAATCCCAAAGCATGTGAAGAAGAGGAAAGAAAAGACTGCAAAAATGAAGAAAGGCAAATAAAATCAGCTTTGGCTCAGAGAAAGGGATGATGTGTTGTGGATTAGTCAGTTACCATCTTTTTTTCTTTATTAAAAAATTAAAAATGCTTTATTTATATATATACAATATAAACTGTGAGGGTGGTTTTGTTAATAACATGGTGTAACTGTTTGATTAGAGTGGATGACATGGGTTTCTCAATGGGAAGGAACGAGTTTCACACTTGTGCCTGCTAAAATTCTTCACCTGTGCAGGTTTGACGTTTTGCTAAACTCACATTGATTTGTTCCTGTGTTCTTACTCCCCATGCCTGCTTCACAGTAGGGAAGCAAATTGAGCTAGCTGTCTTCTGCAGGCTGTCACAGTCCCCCTGGATAACCCTGCAGGCATTGTGCCTTTGCTGCCTCGTGCTTGCATCACCATTGATGGCCTATTGCACATGTGGTTGCAATCCCCAGTTTGACCTTCACAACCTCTTTGGTGCCTCTGGCTGGAAATTTCTTAAGAGAGGAACCGATCAGTGCTTCCATATCCCTCTCTCTCTGCAGTTGTGCACTGGGCAGACCTTGGTGTTTTTGGTGAAGTGGGATAAGCGTAAGTGACTGCGAAGCTGTTTGTGCTGTATTTGTGTAGCTCAGCAGTGGATGGCTCCGCCAGGAAACTGGTCCATGGCTGATCAGTGTGAGCCGGGGGTTGTCAGACACAAGAGACAACCACCTTCTCTTTTGGGTCTGGCTGCTCTGAAGACAGGGATAGGTGCTAGTTCTTGGTAAAGAGCCTGGAAGCCCCAGAGACAGAGCGTGTGCCACGGGGTGGTGTTTATCTCCTTTACCTGAAGAGACACTTCAGAGAAAGGAGGCTGCTATCATCTGTGCTTGAGGGAAGAGGAAATGTCCCAGCCCACATAACCTTGTCTTCCCTCCAGGCCGTGCACCACAGCCTGATCAAGTTTGCCTAGATCTGGCTGTCCTGTAGCAGGAAGGTGGTCCTGAATCTGTAATTTTGGGTTGGAACCTTGCTCGCAGTGATGTGCAGCAGGACTGTGCAGGCTGTTCAAAGCAGGAGCAAAGCACTGCCTCCAGTGTTTGCTCTAGGACAGATGTACATAGTCAGAGTGTGTGTAGGGGACCTGAGGTGAAGCACAGCCAGAAAAGCCCATGTGCAAGTGCAGATTGCCTGGGGATGGCTGTTGCATTGGGGTATGTGCTTGTTGAGGTGGGCTGTGAGTGCAGTTTGTGTGTCCTGGCCACTGCAGGCCTGACACGTACTAAAGTGAGGCAGTCCACAGGATGGGAGCTTTTTGGGCCAGAGCCATGAGATGAAGCATCTTCCTGGTGATCCCTGAAGCAAGAGAATGCCTGTTGAAGAATGCTACACGTAACTACCAAAAGGCATCAGACTGATTGGCTCTGGGGAGGATGAGGATGGGATGGCATGACTTTGGATCCTGTGCTAAAGAAAAAGCTTCAAAGCAGCACAGATACTCAGTTATGCTCATTTTTTCCCCAGAGTTGAGGATCCTACAAGGCCCACTCTGTTTGCCATGGCAGCATGTTTATGCTGTGCCCTGCTGCTGGCACCTGTGCA
Source organism: Dicrurus megarhynchus (assembly GCA_013399195.1). Taxonomy (NCBI): domain Eukaryota; kingdom Metazoa; phylum Chordata; class Aves; order Passeriformes; family Dicruridae; genus Dicrurus; species Dicrurus megarhynchus. The sequence goes on along the minus strand of VXAD01002614.1, from coordinate 888,852 downwards.
GACAGAGTACTATTACCAGGGCAGGAATACCAGTTCTGTGTATAAAAACAGTGGGGACAAAACCAGCTCAAAGGTAATGTTTCCTCTTTAACTTCCATACTTTTCCTGCCCCCTCTTCTCCCACTCCCCAAGATGGTACTTGCTGGTAGGGCTCTTGGGCCTCTTGTGGACTATTGCAAGAATCTCCATTGTGGAGCTCACCTGACGTCACAGCACAAGCAAACAGTCCCTGGAGAGGTGGGCTGTGGGGTGACTGGTGGGCTGTGGAGCCAGGAGATGACCCTGAGATGTCACAGCAGCAGTGAGACTGAACTGTGCAGGTGTGATACCTACCCCTAAGACTGAGAATTCCCTTCTGTTGACTGCAAACATGTTCCTCCTCTGCTCCACTGCTCACTGGGTGTTCCGGTGTCAAAGTGGAGCACCCAGATTACTATTTTCCCCCATTTTGAATGAGAATGTCTTTAATGAGGTCATGCCATAAACTCGCTTGCTTTGTCACTGAGGCATTGGGAATGTTTTTGCAAGCAGGGCTTCTGATAATTGTCCGGTGTGTTTTTCAAAGCACAACTGTTTTGTTTTCTGTCTTCTTTGAAAATGGATTGTCAGGCAATCAGGAGGAATTTTTACAGCTGCAAAAGCAGAACTTTCAACTGCTTTGATACTCCTTTCTGGCTTAAACTAGTGGAGGAGGATTGGCTCAAAAAAGGCAGGAGAAGGTGCTTTATGCAGAGGGCAGGCTGTGGGTGGCTTGTAACAGAATGCTGCCTGTAGTGTTTGCACTGGTGCAGCTAAGAATGGGCTTGAAATTAGCTGTCTAATCTGAGATGGTGTTCATTTTTATTATTATCATCATCATCATCATCATTATATGTAAACATATATATTTTTTTTTTAGAACAGGCTGAGCATATGAAAGACATCACATTCTCAGGCACAGGTCAGACGCTTGGAAAAATGCATTTCTGGGAAATTGCAGCCAGAAGATTTAGTGACATTAAGAAGCTTAAGTATGTGGAGTGGGAATATTTACAACTCTGCTATCAAAGATAAAAATGTACAAAAGCAATTAATCTTATCTTCCAGGGCCTTTCCAAGTAGTCCTGTCTTTGCAGTCATTCACTGGGATTGAGTGGGAGAGGACTGGGAGGGAGATACTGCTAGACAATATATGTTAAGTTCCAAGAAAGTTCATTAGTGAGGTGGTGGAATTTTTTGGGGGGATCAGTTCTCCATCCCCCTGAATTTCTGCAGTACCATATGGCTGGTTTCCACTCTGAGCAGTGGGCACTAGGCTTTCTCTCAGGTCTGAGGTCTGTGCCAGGCTGGTATTAGTTTGTTGCTTTTTCCACACTATATATTTTATTATATGTCACAGTAGAAGCATTGGAAGGTGGAGTTTTGTGGATTCGGTTTTCCTGTGACGAAGCCAGTAAAACCAGCTTTGTAAGGATACCTCTGCTCAGAGGGATTTGATTTTCATGCTGAAATACTTTGATTAAACAACGCAACAATGCACAGCCAGCTGTGGCAGGGTGCTTACTTTTGGCGTGTGTGCTCAGGCAAGGGTCACACCTGTGCTCCTTTGAGACACAAAAGAAGCAAGGCCAACGCTTCCTGAGGACCGATGCGTCCTGCAGGTTTTGGTCACAGGTAGTGGAGGAGCTGGTGATGAAGAGCTGTGAGAGTCGGATTCCAGAATACCAGGTTGCTTACCTGGGTTGTCCAGCTGTATCTTTACCTGCTGTTTTCCCCTGCAAAACTGTACAGGCAGTTTATATTGTAAACAGGATGTAGAGACACAGAACAGGGCAGGTGCTTTGTCTCTGAGTGCTCTTCAGCCTGGACTTGTTCCCTGGGGTGCACTTGCAGGATGATGGGGGACCACTGGGGTGGGAAAGTGTGCTAGGGGTCCCTTGTCTGGCTGTGGGGACCTCCCTGTCTTCACCTCTTCCCACTAAAGAAAGGACACTTGGTGGGTGAAGTAGGACCTAAAGAAACTGCTTCATCACTCTCAATGAACTTTTACCTTCCCTGGTAAACAGCTTCACAGAGTGTTTGAATGCAGAAAGTTAACTCAGAATTTATTTTGAACTTTCTAGGGCATCGCTGTAAAAACAAACACATAACTTAATGACTCATTGTTTTTACAGTTGTAATTTTGGTCCTTCTAAACTGCTAGTGGACTTTCAAAGCAAAAATGCTGACCCTTTGCCTTAGCATCTCGTTACTTTTCTGGTCTTGACATAACCTTATGTTCCTTGTGCTAATCTTCATGTCCTCTAGAGGGAGAAGTAAGTTCATGCTCAGACTGTGTTGGAAAGTGCCAAGGCTCCCTTAATATGTGAAAAGTGCTAATTATGTTTCAATTATCTACGTAACTTTCTATAAATTTTGATGGAGTTGTACATGCACCTAGATTTAATTTGTTTTTTTTCCCCCTGAATTTGTAGTTCTTGGAGGTTTATAATACCTTGAGGAAATAGGGGCATAATTTGTTCTGGGCCAGGCCAGGCCTGCAACAATGATGTTAATGCTGGGTTTAGGAAGAGGTTCTAGATGGCACATGACAAACACCACGCAGACTTCTTTCCCCCTGTACATATGATGAAGGCTCATGGTGAGAATCTAAAAAATATTAAGGGTGTCATTCTTCAGCTTTCCAAATTCACGGGCATTAACACCTATCTTTTGTATGAAGGGATAAGTTTTGGAGAGGGAATCCGGCGTCAATCAAAACTCTTCACAGAAGTATGGTTGATTGCGCAGTTTATTTTTCTTTGGCTACGTACAGATATACCTTTTGCAAGCAATTACGCACGCTTTTGCTACACCTAATTGGTTAAATGACCCCTAGCATGAGCCAAGCGTTACTTTGCTATTGGCTTGCCTGCATCCGTCAGCGATGCTGAGCAAATTTTTCTTATTTGTTACTTTATGGTTACTTTGAAGGCTGCAGCTGCAATAGCTCTTTGTTTCTGTATTCTATTTATCTCTATGCTTGCTCATAAGAACACTATTTCTTTGTTGAACTCCTCGCCTCCCGAATAGCATTTAACCTTGGTCAAATGCTGGAATTCCCCAGCACTGCACAGGTTCCATGTGGCCCTGTTTCTCCAAAAACTTTTCTACATTTGTATAATGCAATAGGTAGCAACCATTTTGCCACGATCACTAGCCCTAAACACAGTTTGAATTGTTGACAGCTGCTCTCTTTTATTTTTTTTCCCCCTCCCCCACCTCCCCACCATTGTTGTTTATTTTCGAAGGATTGACATAAGAACAAACCTGGCCCTTCTTCCTGACGTGCAACAACCTGCCTCCGACCTCTGCAGCCTTCCTGGAACTGTAACCTCTCCGAAGCAACAGTGTGAATGCTAGACCTAGCCTGCAGCAGTAGGTTTAAGGCTATCTCTCTAATCTAGCCCAGAGATCCATGTCTGCAGCAAAGGCCACAAGGCTGGGACTTGCAGTTGGCAGGTATTGCTTGTGGGTTTTCTGTGTTTCTTGTTTCCTTTTTTTTTTTCTCTTTTCTTTTTTTTTTTTTCCCCCCAAAGACAGCAGGCTGTGGTTGCAGCAGGCTGCTGCAGAACAGGATGAAGGATGGACAGTGACCCTTCTCCTGGCATTAGGACTGTGTTAAGGGCTGGCATGAAGGCCAGTGATGGGGACAGAAGGACAGAAATTCTGATTCATAGTTAACTTCTAGAGATTCAGAGCATTTACTTGGCATCCCTGCTCTTGAGCATTCTTTTCATCCCTTTGCCCAATCTGAGCCTCAACCCTTGAAGCCGAACATGAGCCCTGTGCTCTGTGCTGTCACCCCCCTCCCAGACACAGCCAGGGCTGATTCTCTGTAGCTGACTGCAGCCCCCCACCCATCACAGTCTGGGGGCAAATCTGGCTTTTTAGTGCCTCCAGCCCTGAGTGTTAACCCCAGTTCCACACCTAGCCTTGCCCCAAAACAGGAAAGTCCTGTATTCCCCAGACATCATTCTGGGATGCATGATCAGCACCAGCTGGCACCTAAACAAGCAAGAAACAAATCTGGTTCTGCAGCCCCTTCACTCCGTAATCTACACCCATGATCAGATGGAGCCAGCGGCTTGCCAAGCTGGAACTATCCAGAATCAGCCTGGTTTGGTGGTACTTCCAGAATCCAGAAATGAAATTAACTGTTCATTCCTCTCTGTCTTTAGCCCTGGCTGTGGGTTACCTGAAAGATGGATGAGACTCAGGATGGGCAGTTCTGTGAAGTTGGAGTGGGTGTTTGATGCTGAATTCTGAGCAGGGAGATATTGCAGGTTTGCCACCAGTACTTTGGTTAGGGATGTGGACAGCAAGTCTGAAAAGGTGTAATATCTTTCTGGATTCTTCACTGTGCAGACTGGTGTTTGTATGGTATCTAAGTTAAAGTTGTCATATTGATAAGGTTGCTGTGGACCTCTAAATAGTCAAAGCAGGTTGGAGTCAAGGTTTGGACAGGGAGGGCTGGGTAAGCAGGCTTGTCACCAGATCTAGTAAGGATTGAGTGCTCAGGTGAGGTTTGGTGCGTAGAGTTGTTTGGGGTAAGGTTTGCTCTGAGGTGGTAAGAGGACCAGCTTTGGTCTGCATGCCAGGATGCATTTGGGATGCACAGAGCTCAGAGGGAGCCTGCAAGGTGGCAGGATGAGATGAAGGCTGATACCGACCAGAAATGGAGAGCAGAGGGTTTGCTGGTTGCTGCTGTTTAAAAGAAAAAGTCTAATTTGTGTGCTTGACATACGATGTTACTTTTAATGCTTTTGCTTCTGGTTAGAGAAGAAACTCAAGGAATTGTCTGTTCGCTCTCCTTGTCAGGTTTCTCATTCTGTAGTCCCTGGTCTGGCACAAGCTTGTGAAGTGTTAAGTGGGCATGTGTTGCAGAACACTGTGTGTCTTTGGGCTATGAACAGCACTTTATGTGGACTTGAGAGCTACCACTGTGCACTGCAGACCTCAGGTCTGACAAACATCTGAGCCCTCAAGGAAATGTAAGGAGGTGGTACCACACTGTGTGAAGCACACTGTTCATCCAGCTTGCTGTGCTCTAACAGTGGTGAATATGGGAAACGCTCGTTCTTTTGGTGGTGGCTCAAGTGATGGAGCAGTGGTCTGGAGAGACAAGAGTAGAGGGGAAAGAGCAATTGAAGAGGAGAAGGGGTGGTTACTTTGTGGTTCTTCAGCCTCTTTTGCACCACTGCTTGTTCTGGATGTTGTGACCAATCTGTGCACCATGCTCTGAGTACCTTCCAGTCCCCCTGCCTTATTGATCCAACCTTGCCTTATCTCCTCACCTTCACTGCAGACCACACACCAGCTACAGATGGGGAAGAACAAAGGAACAGCAGGGAGAGTTGGAAGCTCTTCTCAGGGCAGTTTTGACTTGTTTGAAAAGCTACTCCCTGTGGGGGTATGTGGCTAAGGTGGCAGATTTGCAGTGACTTGCCTCCGTGACATCAGGTGCATCGGTGCAGCACAGGGTGCGAGTCATTACTGGGGATGGGTAGCGACCAGACCAAGGGCTCAGTCCTGCTGAAGGCTCAACTCCTGGTGCAACTGAAGGAAATGGAACTTTGAGCCTGGCTTAAAATGGGGCTGAAGAGTTTTCAGCTGAAGAAGGGGTTTCTTGATCATGTCACATTTTTGGTGTTCTGGCACGTTCGTGTTGGTGGAGTAGAAGAAAGTGAATGGTTCCTTCAAAGCTGTTTTAACAGCATTTAAAATAAGAGTTCAGAAGAATCCATTGTGTACTTTTTTCCTTTTCCTGAGCTTCTAAGGATTACTGCTTATAGCCATGAAACTTTAGAAAATACCCTATTTGTGAAGATCTCTTTTCGGCCATCCGAAGTGATTGCATTAAGATGTCATTCAACATTATACACATGGTGGAGAGAAAAGCCAGTCCTGGTCTTCCCTCAAAGTTGAACAGGCTCCAGCCTGTAATGGAACTATTTATTTATTTGAGCGTGAAGAAAAGACAGACAAAATTTGTTATTGCGTAAAGGAGTCAAAAACCAATTTGAACTTGCCTTCAGCATTGGCTTTCCAAGTATTTCAATATAAAACTTTCCCAAGGTCCTGGCAAGTCTTTGTCAAACTTATTTTATGGACTATTTTCTCTCCCACAGGTGAACCAGGAACACTCTCATAATTTTTTTCATGCAGGGAAACCAGTAGCAATGCCCACAGATGCTACTGCAAAGTGATTTCAACTTCAATAAATAGAAATGAGATGTCAGCTTTCCATGACCAGCCAGGCCCTTTTATAGGAAGCCAACCAATTACATTAAGTGTCCTGTGGCTGCCTGTGGGTTGGGCTGTGCAGAATTAAAGGATTACAGTTTGTATGGGATTAACAACCTGAGACTAGCTCAGTTGGTCAGAGCATGGTGCTAATAACACCATAATTGTGGGATCAATCCCTGTATGGACCATGCACTAAACTGTTTGACTCAATAATCCTTGTGGGTCCCTTCCAAGTCAGAATATTCTGTGACCTGGAAATAAATGAAATATTTCAGCAATGTTGGTGCTGTTTCCATTGCTCTGTGTTTTGCTCTGGGAGATGTTTAATGAGTGCAATTTTTTGACAATCGGTGAGGCTGGGTGACGTGATCTTCTCTTGCTTTGTACTGGTTGGGATGGTGAAGTGTTAGAGATGGGAGCTAGGAGAAATTAAATCAGTTTCGTAGCAAGGCTTAAATGAAAGTGAAGTGCATTTTGATCAAGTCTGAAAGTAGCTGTTATGGGGAGGGCAGCCAGGAGAACATATGGTTTTGTACTGAAAGGAAAGGGGACAAGTGAGGGAGAAAAGTGAGATGACACAACTGAAATCCTTCAATGTGAAGGTGGAGGTTGCGTAGAGTCATTGATCAGTGTGTGCCATGCTCTCAGCCATGCCTGCCTTTAGGGTGCCAGTGCACCCCAACAGCACCTCCAGACTCGAGCCAGCTCTTTGCTGATGCTTTTTGCTACCTCAGAGTTACATTAGCCAGGGCTGTGAAGAGATGTAAGCTCCCAGAGCAACACAGCAGCTCTTGCAAAAGCCTCCAGTGGGTGATTCCTTCTGGGAGCTTGCTTTGTATTTGAAGGGTGGTACAGACAAAAGACACAGAAATTCATGTGGGAAGGCAGCTAAGAGCAGGCATGTCAAAACTGTAGCTTGTTAGGAGTGGTTCTACTTCCAGGGTAGCTGTATCCTCGCATCCAGTGGCTCCCAGGCTATTGGATCTGGCAGGTTCATCAGGCTGCACCAGACAAGGAGATTAAACTGCTTGTGCCTTGGATGAGGCTGTGGTTCCCACTGTCTTGTGGTTGTACATTTTGGGGCAGTTTGTTTGCAACCCCTTGTCTGAGAGAAAAAGCTGCAGAGCTCTTCCAGGCTTTGTCAATGGCAAGACCCAAAAGCTGCATGAAGGAAATAGCTCAATGGGCCTGAGTGTAGGAGCAGCTACATGGTTTAGGGCTATGAGGGAGTTTTGGTGTAGACTATTTACAGGCCAATTCAGTAGCTTGTCAGCATTTGTGGGAGAGGTGTGTGTGAAGGAGTGGTTTAAAGGAGGGCTCATGTATAGAGTGACACCTGGAATTCCTCTCATTTGTAAGAGGAGGATGAGCAATTCCTGTGGGCAGGAGATGGACAGCAGGGGATGTAGTGTTTCCATTTCAAAAGGAGGATTCCTCCCCATCCCTCTTGCAAGTTACAGTGAAACCCTTCCCAATGCTACAGGCCAAATTTTATTCTCAGTTACACCCATGCAACCTTACTGAAGTCAGCAATTGTCTGTTTTGCAACCCTTGCCTGATGCAATAACTTGAGAGTTACGTATCTTAGGGGTTCGAGATGTGCTTGCATTCCCAGCACGGTGACAGTGAATAGCGCTGGACACGAAATTGCTGCTGCCCGAGTAATTGCTAAAGAATAACTGAGGTCAGTGGCATTGCATGGATGTAACTGACTGCATGGTGCTGGGAATACTCATGCGGCATCTGGGAGTTCATTGGGACCCAGGAGAGACCAACCCATCTCTCCTTCCAGCTGGAATGCCACTTTCCCACATCAGACACTCCCTTCAGTAATTATACCCTTTTTAGACTCACCCTTTAGCAATTACTTGTCTAAGCCCTGCCTCGAACTGACATCATTGGAAAGTCCAATAAAAATATGGCAAGCTCTTAAACCATCCCAGGAAAGCAGAATGCTGTATTATTAGCAGCATTTCAATGCAGCTGTTTGATGATGATGATTTTCTTAACCTTATCTCTGAACAGGAAGAGTTTGAGTTTCCTCCCAGCAAACAGCCTGAAGGGTCAGCAAAGGCCCTGCCCCATCTTCAGTGACGTACTGGCCTGAAAGGGCTCCCTGTCAGTTCCATTCTTTTTCTTCTTTTTAACTCATCTTTGCAGTACTGAACACCTTCTTCTGGAAGACCCAATCTTAAGCTTCTCAGACCTCAAAATATTGTCCACCACTAAGTCAGTAGCTGTCTCAATTCTTGTTTTTCAAAGTACTTCTATGTTCCTCTTTCTTTCAATTTTTAAAAATTTTATTTTCAAGCTGACCATTTCTTTGAAAACATAAAGGCGTATTCAGAACTTGCACTTGCTCTGGGAGAGAGGAAACAACAAGCAGCTTGCCTTACTTTTTAAATTACTTTTTTTTTTGGAGAGAGGGGGTGATGAAACTTCAAATTATTCCATTAATTGGACCCTCTATAAGGACACAGGAAGTTAGCACTATTTTTGTTACAGGTGAAGCTGAAGAGTTGAAACTGAATCAGAGCAAATAGTTGAGAGTTTTGGATTTTTTTTTCCATTATGATCCTGTCTGAACTGGCATACGGCTCATCCTAATGACATCAGAGTTTTTTGGGGTTTGTTTTTTTAACTCTTGGTTTGCATGGGAACAGTACTCTAGAAAAGAATTTTCCAAACAAATAATAAGAAAGGAAACTACATGCTTAAAAAAGTCAAGGAAGCTAATTGGAAAATTTGGCAGGGAACGATTCCTGCTCTGTAACACCTGATGATGGAAGCATGAGGCTTTGCAATTGTAAACAGATTTTCTTTCCACCCTGCTTGGCAATCGTCTTCATTTTTTGGGTGTAACCCTTTCATGTACGCAGCTGCACTCCCCATTCCCACAGCGAGGCATGCCGGGTAAACCCTTTGATCTCTCCTTCCAGCCTTTGCTTGCTTGCATTGTGTTTATTACAACTTTTTCAACTCCTCCGGAGCAGGGCGTGATGGATGATCCTGGAGGATCTGCCCTCTAGATCTCTGTGATTGTACTGAGTTGATGGTTTCTCCCTGACAGGTGCAGGCATGTTGATTTAAAACCAAAACAAAACAAAAATCTTTTTAGTAAAGCGAAACCTACGTGGTGTTAACTCCTTCCTCTGCTGTCGTGCTCAGGGCAGGAGAGCAGAGGCTTTGCTGGGCTTCCATTTCTGCCTCTGGCACCATCACCCCTTTGAATCGCAAATGCCTCACCCGGTGCTGGCTCTGGTGATTCGGTACCAGCTGTGGTTGTTCCTCCAGAAGTGGGATGCACCAATCCCTGCTCTAGCTCTCTATCTCTTGACTTTTACATTCCCTTTGCAAGTTGTTTTGACTTGTTTTTTCTGTGGTACTGACCCACTGGGTGTGGGAGTCAAGGGGCTTCTCCTGCAGCTTGCAGCAGGCTCAAGGGAGGGGTTAGACCAAACCCTGTACGCATGGCACAGCGAAAGGCCCTGTTAACATAAATCTCCATACTGTGCCCTGGTAGATGCCTCAGACTTTTCAAAAAGGTACTGCTTGCCTTTCCAGCAGCTCCCCTGCCCCTGAACTACAGTGGTATTTGCAATTGTTCATAATGTTTGCAAAACACCATGTCAACCAAGTCAAAACAGCTGTCCAACTCCTTTCTCTCCCCCCGCCTCTGATTTACATACTTTAAAAATTAGTTGCGGATGTCAGGCTCTTTGCAAATCACTAGTGTGTCTTCTTGATGGTTTGGAGGTTGTAGCATGACTGTGATCAGCTGGAGCAGGAGCTTCTTAAAGATGAGAAATACCTCCATTCCCTGCTTTTGGTATTAAAGAAACTTTTTAATTTCTGAGGTGCTACACATGTACTCTTATCCTGTCCAGGGAAATGCAAGAGTGGTGGCACATAGGACACTTTGATACTGTGGAAACTCAAGCACCTTTTCCATTAGCTCTGTGCAGGTGTGTTGGCAAAAATTTAGTTGTCTGTTGTAAGAGAACATGGAGCCATTGTCTGCATATGCAATTTGTGAAGCAATATCAAAAAGTACATGTATAAAAACATGTTATCTTGAGTGTTTATGCAATTTGGAGTGAGGTGCTTTCTGTGGTTTTGGTTGGGCATGCATCACTTCCAGCTGATCCTTTCAAAAACCACATTGTGGATTTTTCTTTAATAATGGAGAAGAAAATAAGTCACATCCCCAGTCCACCATTTGATGCCTGAGGAGTTGGGATTGAATCGTACATTGAAAGAAGATGATATACAAAGAACATGTGTCAGCTCATCAGCTCATCTACTTTTTAATCTGTTCCTTGATTTGTCCACACTCAGCAGCTTTTTTTTTTGGCTGCAACAGAAAGCCAGGGCACTGCTTCAGGCAAAGGCGTCACCCAAGCTACCTTAGTTGATGAAACTAAAGTTGCTTCCTGAGCATTGCTGTCCTGTACATTGCTGGATGAGTTGGCTCTGCATCTGTGGCCAATTTGGATATCTGCAAGTGATTTACTGTGCTCTGAAATGCAGCTGCTTCATGTATGGCATCTGATCTGGGACCACCACTGGGAGTTGTCTTTGCTGAAAGTGAGGGAGAGATTAAAGCCAGCTGAAGAAAAAAGGGATTATTTTTATGGTCCTTCTGGATAGTGTTTTTCCATTAATTCTTTTCATAAAAGATGGAAAATTCATTCTAATTCTCTGAAACATCTGAGCTTCAGTTTTTTTCTGGTGGTTTCCTTTTGGTAGTGAGTTATTGGGAGATGGCAGGAAGATGTGCAGAGGGCTGCCTCTTCTGAAGCCTGTGCAAAAGATTTCAAAATAGGAATTTAAAAAAAAAAACCCAAAACATTTTTGTGAGTACTCAGGCCTGAATTAGCAGGGCAAATTCATTTGGATGCATTTGATCTTGATGATTTGAAGGCATCAATCCTTCAAGGCCTTGCAAATGGGGAAACCCCACAGGGACAAGCTGAGAAACAGCAGGAATCCCATCTCCCTCTTCTCTTATTTTCTCATAGTTACATGACTATCTCTCAGACAGGCTTAATGTGTTATCATGTTTGTTGTCAGCAGTGTGTGTGTCAGGTAGGTACATGTGAAAGCATTATTTACCAATATTCCCTGAAGTGTTACTTAACTAGTACTTGGATAGCAATACTAGATACAGTCCTCAACCAGTGGCACAAAAAAAGTATGGCCTTTCAAGTATGAGTGTGGGTATCAATGCAGGGATTAATACAAATTTTCGTTATGCAGAGAAGGACTGACCTTGGCTGTGCTGATTTGAAATTAAGTATAAAATTACTATGATCAAAGAGGTTCCTCAGAAAAAAGTCAGTAGAGGCCGAGGTCAGAAAATATCATGTTTCTTAATTTTAATGAAAACAGATGGTATTTTTCCAACTTTTGTGTTTCTGTAAGAAAAAACCCCAACAACTATTTTTCATCTCTTTCAGTGAAATTTGTTCTGTGTAAAAATGTGCCATAAATGTCCTTCTCCCAACCACAATTTATTAATGTAAACCTCGTGAGTCTACTATGTAGAACATATCCAGCTTTGACTATTTAGACCATCAAGAAAAAAATCCCTTTTGATATTTTTTCTGGCTGAGAAGTGAAGATAATACAAATAATGTTAACATATTTACAAAATCCAGCAGTGCTGGCACAAATATGGAAGTATCCTGAAAGAGGAAAACACATGCAAATGTGTAGCACTTAGTGTGAGAGTGTTAACATTTTGGAAAGAAAGTAACAGACTTATTTCTTAGTTATTTCCATTCCAAGTTAGTGCACGAGGCACTGTCCCACAATGACATTTCTGACTCGATTATGACTCTTTGTGGGTACGCACTTAGCGGAGAGATGTCTGTTTGCCAGCTCTAAGTAGTGGGGAGGGGGGATGCATGAAATAGGTTCATGTCTGCTGCATATTTTTTGGGTATGAGTGTGCATCTAAGCTTTGCTAAATCTGATGATGCCAGAAGAGCCTGTGCTCCACACATGGACATTGTGCAGCCGCTGAGAAGATGAGCATTCCTCAAGCAAGCATGGAAGGGAATGTCATCCGCAGTTCTGTGTCTGGTAGAAAGGTCGGGTTTCTGCTGGAAGAGGCTGTGCTGCAGGATGCCTGGTAGCCCTCTGCTTGGCTGGTTGGCTTCTCAGTCTCTGGGGAAGGGATGGGACAGGGAAATCAGTTAATAATGATGATGATGGTTGATTGGACTGGACTTCATTTCAGTCACAGGGAAGCAATGCTCACCAGCAGCAAATGCAGCACTAGCAAATGTGTCAGGCATTCCAACCACTGGTCTTCTGGGAAAATGAAGCCTCCAGGAGCAACACGAGGACATCTGTGGAAAGCCCCACTGAACGGGGAGATGATGTACATATGTGATTACTGAAGTAATCGTTTGGGTGGAGTATAAATCCTAATTTTTATAGGTACTCTGGTGGATCTGTTGTCCTATGTGTCCATTACACCCATAAATACCCGTATGGTGTAATTACTGGAAGAACAAAGTCAGTTACTGGCAGATTACTGCCATGGTAATGAAAGAATTGTAGAAAAGCAAGAAGCTTTTTACTAGGAAAGATGTCATCCCTGGGGGAAGGCAAAGTGAATGCAGAAGCATGGCCATGGAGGGATGTCATCAGCAGGGTGAGAAAATCTGCAGGCGATTCTGATACATGGATGGATGGATGGATAGATAGATGGATAGATAGATAGAATGATAGATAGATAGATAGATGGCTGCTAGAGGCTTCCACCAACACCTGTGACAGTAAGGAGAGAGGGGGGCAGCGTAGCTCACTCCTGCCTGTGCTTTTCCATGAGGCCCTGTGTAGCCACAGCAGCCCATTTTGCTCTGTATCATTTGCAAGAGCAGAGCAGGTACGAAGAGCAAGACATGGCAGGACTTACTCCCCCATCCACAAATTACATTGTAGAAAGGTTTAAGCAAGTTTGGGGTGCCCTTTGTGCTGTAGGAGCCTCTTTCCAGGAGAGGACAGAAGCTTAGTACGTGTGAGATAAGCAAAACTTGGTGGGGGGAGGAAATACTATCACTATCCCAGGTTGTTATGTGAGATCTCACTGTGGTTCATCTGGGCCTGGGTGGGAGCAGGGCACACAGAGAGGGATTGCTCAGCATCTTCCCCATCCAGATAAGAAGGTTTTCAGATAAGGGAATGGATTAAATAAATCATCCAATCCAGCAGGAGCAAGCATATGCTGGAAACTGTCCCTTGCCTTTTTGTTCCATTTGGGAAAAAGGAGATAAGGGGTAAGAGTAGGACTGGGCTCCTAGAAGCAACATCCTGAAGGATTGCTTTTACACACAGCCATGGGGGTGAGTCACAGTCTTGGGCCTTGTAGCAAAAATGACTGGACTCTCCTGACATCACCTGGAGACACTATTATGCCCAATTCATTCCCAAAATGGAAGATACTACTGCTTTTATTTGGGCCAGCCAAGAGTGTAGCAGGTCAGGACTGGTTGTAAAAGAATGTGTTCATCCATACAAAAATGTAACATACTAGTGAAAATATTCTTGTAGCAGAAACTTATCTGGCAAGCTTAACAAGGAAAGTCATACTGGGCATTATAGTGATGGTGTGGATTTTTCCTCCTTCCCTCTTTTATCTGCTGTGTCACTTGTAATCTTTGCAGGCAAGGGACCATGTCTAGCTGAGATCCTTCTGTGATACAAAAGATGTTAGTCAGTGTTCATTATCAGTATTGTTTGCTTGGATTATATTGTCTTTTCAGGTTGAACACACAGTGCATTAAAAAGCACACAGTAATAAAAAGTAACAAACAGTGGAACTATAAATGTATTTTGGCCCACTCCTCAGCTGCTGTAAATTATTCTGTATGCACTGTAAACCTCCTGATAAAATGCTGCCTTTTTACATGGCATAGTAAAATACATGTTTAAACAGGTTTAGGAAGAGACATTAATAAAGCTAAGATCATGTGACAGGCAGTTTGATAAAGTGGCTTAAAATAAAAAGCTTTCGACGGAGGTATTCAGCAGGATGGGTTTACGAGCTCTCTTTCTGTGCTGATTACTGCATGTGCTTTTTGAGTCAGAAGGAAGGCAGGATTAAAACCAGAGCTTGTCTGAGAGCCATGTTGAAGGATGACATTTGGTACTGGCAGGAGGCAGCAACATTTAATGTCATTAAATGCAACACACCAACCGTGTTGCTTCACGCAGAACTCCTTGGCATTGGTTACAAGGCAAGAATTGGGCACCGAGTCCTTCCCTGAGCTTCTTACCTTTTTTTCCTTGGCCTGGTATGCTAATGAAAGCCCTGGCCCAGCTCTTTCATCTTGTCTCACATTTTCCTTTGTTGATGTGGAAAAGGAGTGAGGGAGGGGGCCTGGACTGGAGAAGGAGAGATAAAGCAAGTTTGGTTTTGGCTGAGTCAGAGGACAGCCAGATGAAGAGTTTTCTTTGTAACTTAATAGCTGCATTAATCACTGGGACTGCAGCTACTCCCACTGATGGCCAGAAAAGGGCCTCGATTTCTCACAACTTTGCTGATACCAAATGAGTTCTCTGCAAAGTGCTCTGCTAGCAGGTACAATTAGAGTGCTTTAATAGGCATGCAGGACATGTAGAAAGATTTTTAATTACATTGCATTAAACACAGCATAACCTCATAGCAGGAACAATCTCTTTATGTCATTTAAGATTAAGTGAAATTATTTTTTTTAGTAGTAATGTAATAAGAGCATCCCTGGGCAACGGGCTAAGAGTGGCTGTTTCTTTAGAGGAAACAAGATCTGGATTTGGCAGGGCTAGGTTCATGGTTGGACTTCATGATCTAAGAGGTCTTTTACAATCTAAATGAGTCTGTCATTCTACAGTAATGCTAATACTTTATCACATTGCATGTACTGACAAGGGGCTTAGTGAGAAGCAATCAGTTTGGTTTGGACTGGATGAAATCATAGGTTGAATTTGCAGCAGTCTTTGACTGTTTTTAAACACACTTGTGTCAGGTACCATAAATTTCTCCCTGTTTTCCTTTATGAAGAAAAGAAGGGAGAGGTAAGATTTCCTTGGTGAACAGTTTATCCCAGTGGAAGGAAGTTCAGCACTTTACCCCACTGGGCTTTGGCAAATGCCTGTCACTGAAGATTTTTGGGCTCCTAACTTTCGCCTGGATCCATATCCCTGGTTTCCAAGCAAAGCTTTTCTAAAGTATCTGCCTGAGTAACTATAAAACCTAGAGATAACAAATGGGAATCACTAAGGCATCTTTGGAAAGTTTCCTCTTAAACAGAGGAACAGTTTCCTGGAAACAAGGTGGAGGAACTAAAATGACAGATTATCCATTCTTCTGAGTGAAAACAGTACAAGTATGAGGGAAAGTGGAGTAAAAGATCACAACCCCCTGAATTATCCTGAAGTCCTACTCTTCTTGTCAATGCTGCCAGAATTAGATCCCCAAGTGCTGAATTGTCCCAGTTTCTTTTTGTTTGGATGTGCTCAGCCTGTGCTGTGGGCAGGGATACGTTCAGAGCCTCTAGATTCAGTTCCTTTACTTTCTCCCTGTCAGGTCTCCTGCCAGTGCTCACACATGGGGCAGGATGCAGCAGCAGAGTTTTCCCAGGCTGACCTCTCTCACCTCTTTGTCTGGAGCTTACCCTCTTCTCCCTGGCACTGCTGGCAGCTCCCACCTAAAAAAGCCTAAAGGCTTTCCCGTCTGCCTGCTCTGTGTTTGCTGGAGCCAGCATAATGTCTGCCATGTGCACAGCACACAGGCTCCAGTTTCTATTTGCCTGATTGCCCAGAGCATGTGGGGTTTTATATCCCCCTCTGAAAGTTGTGTCTTCTCAATCTCCATACGTCCCACACACGAATGCACGCAATCCTGCCCGCTCCTAGCACCACACTGTCTGGCAGTACAGGCATTGCACCTATCCAGCCCCGTTGCTGCAGGGTCTATTTTACACCACCACAGGCTGTTTTGGTTTTTCCACCCTTCTCTCTCTGTCTTTTTGTCGTTGGCAGTGTGATTGCCAGCCTGGACAGTCATTTTCAGTCTGGAAGGCAAGTGAATGTCAGGGAAGAGCTGGAGGGTGTGCAAATAGAAGTGGCATATGTTCCTGGCTCGCTGGTGCAACACTGCGGCAGAACAGACCTGTAGCTGTCAAGGGAAGTGGGCATTTCCTCGGGTTTGGAAAGTGGAAAGCTGACTGGATCCACGCTGCAAAGCACTCCCTCTCCACTGGTGGTTGGCCATGTGGGTTTATTTTCAACCTTTATTGTGGTCCCTTCTGTAATCGCAGCTTGCTAGACCTGTAAAAACAGCACCTCGTGCTCTCTGCAGGGCTGACTCATAATTACTCGCTGCCCCTGGTGGCAGAAGCAAGGCGGGCAGCCATCCAGGGGGCCTGTTCCCACCTGCAGCTCACCGTGAAGGATGGTTTACTGACAGCGAGGGGATGGGAGGGTGGAAGCGGCCTGCCTGCCACACCCATTGCTCCGTGCATGGGAGCTGCGTCAGGGATGCGTGTGAGAGGCAAATTCTCCCCTCCCGGACCAGGACAAGGGCCTGGCCTTTGAAAAGCTCAGATAAAGTGTGGCTTTGGAAAGAGTCGGTGGGAAATACCTTGTACTGGGGGAGTTTGGCTGGCATGTTGATGTGGTTTCTCATAAAGGTGGCTATACTCTGAGACAAAAAACTCTTGGCTGGTCAGTGTGAAAGTCCTTCACAACTAAATGTGTGATGGAAATACCTGTGGACAGCCTGTGCTTTAAGGTAAAGGCTTGGAATACACAAAAACTTGTATGTGCAACCTGCTTTTCTGTTCTTTGCAAGCTTGCTCTGTAGGTTCTCAAAAATCACCTACCAAAGGATTTGGAAGATTCCTTTCAAAAGATGGATTTCTAGACCGTTGACTGTTTCAGATCACTTCTCATTAATATAGAGGAGAAAAGGAAAATGATTCCTTCTGGTCTCTTGAAAAACAGGTGATTCTTAGCACTGTTACAATCATATTCCTCAGGGCATTATCCAAACTTGTTCTTCATGAGCAATGGCTCTTTCTGAAGACGACTGCTGGAGGGAGAGTGCTGGATCTAGATGAACAGAAAGTCTGGGCAAAATGTGAAGCCTCTGTGCTTCTTTCCCCATTGAACGTGCTCACCTAAACTTTCTACTTTCCACACTGCTGTACCTTCCTAGCCTTGCTATTCCACATGGGGATGATGGTCAACAGTGTTGCTCCAGCAGTCATATGAAGGGAGGTGGGCTGAGGCCAGCAGAGCCAGGACAATATAGACATAAAGGAAATAAACCCACACGAAATTTGAAAACAGCAATTTCTGCTATCCAGTGCAGCAAATCCATCCCTTGTGCACAGCCACTGATATCAACAGATTTAAATGCAAGATGTGTTTGGCTCAGTTGGTGGAATTGAACATTTCTCTAACCTGGTGATTTTCAGATTAACATCCAGGATAACAGGTTGCAGAGAGGGATCACTATTCTCCTGGGACCTCCCAGGCAAGTTGCAGGAGCCTGGGGAGCAGGGCAGGGGCCTCAGCTCTCCCAGCTGATGCAAGAGGGGGCAGAGGGCCAGATCCTTACCCTCTTCTCATATCTTTTAATTAGCTGGAACTCAAACAAGCTTATTGAGGACCAGGATAATTTCATTTCGTATGTTGGGGGGTGGAGGCCTGCCTGTATTTCCCAGTTCTTTAGGACATGTGTGAGGACAACAGGTACAACAGAAGGGACCATGAATGGAACATGCTGTAAAAAGAAGGGAATTGTCTTGATGAGACTGCAGTTTAGAAATACAGCAACTCCGTAATCCAAAAAAGAGTTTCTGTGCTGAATTCTTCTATGTTAGAAATAAACCAATTTCATCATAAATCAAATATTTCTCCAGGTGGCATGTTTGTACAAACTGAGCTTATGCACCAGTCACTGAAATTAGTCTGCAGTTCTTTTGCACCTCAGGAGACCTTGGTTCTACTGTGCATGAGTGGAAGAGCTAAAAATTCTGCCAATAATGTGGATGGACACTTACATTTGTTAGTCTAAGTCGAGAGATTTAGATATAAGAATACCTAGCTGGTGCCAGACAACACCTAATCTTCTGCTAAGTCCTCCAAAGTACCATAAGCATGGAGTGCTATTTCACAGGATGAAATTAATTTCCTTTTCTTGTACCAATCAAAGGAGACCAGGTCAAACACTTAATTCTTCACATCACCCTTGGCCCACAAGAGGCTGACTGTGCATCCACAATGAGCTATTTCTAGCTCATTTTGGAGCTCAGGAAAGACAGGAGCTTCTTTCCCAATGACAGGATGATGAATGCAATGGAAAATCCTGCTTGTTTCAGTCAGAGCTCCTGGAGGCAAAGGGATCATGCTGCAGGAGGACCACCGTGAGGAATTCTTGGTTTTGGCCATGTCCCATGTTACCCCTTCTCTTTTTAGGAGGTAAGTTTGGCAAGAGCCAGTTCCCCAGTGTGCCAGGCCTCCCTCAGGATACGCCGGCTGGCAGGGTTGCGAGGGGAGGGGAAAGGCACAGCAGCTCTCTGTTGAGGCAGCACCACTTGAATGAAGCATGCCTGAAAAATTCCTAACCACAGATCTGCTCTTAGCTGCAGCAAGATAAAAGGCATATTTTATGGAAGTAACACATTCCAGTGTTGCACATGTGAGTCAGGAGATGGACAGCATGCACATGAGTGCTTGCTCTGTTTGTTTGAGTCCATCATTTTGCATCTATGGGATCAAATGTTTATTGTTTCTGCTTAATAACAGATCTTGAGACCATCCTACCTGGCCGTGAGCCACATAATGGGGGTGTAATATGCTTTGTTATTTTACTGGGGTTTTCTCTTTTGTTGAAAGACATTTTTTTGAGTATGCTATTTTCTGAGATGAAATGCAAGATGCAGAAGTAGAACTGTGGTAACTGGGATGACTTAAGGGTAAAAGAGAAAAAAGGCTTGGTTTTTTGACTAAAAGTCTTTTGTCAGATCAAGTAATGTGGCTGGAAAGATAGACAAGCTTTCCACCTCAGTATTCCTTTGTCATGTCTGGTTTTTTCCTGCCTAAGCTTTCCTAGCTGGTCCCATACAAGATGCCAATTCTCCCATAGCAGGGCAGGACTGAAGTGCTCTTGCACTATTTGCTAATCCAGGGATAAGGGGAAGTCAAACTGTCAGCTTCATAGACCTGTGATCCAAAATGATCCTTTGAAAACGATCTTTCACTCTTGAAGCCCTTTAACCACCCGTCATACTGTCATCCAAAGTAAAAGTGGAATTGCCTATCTTTCCAAAAGTTATGCTTTACCTCAGCCACAAAATGTAAGTTAGATAAAAGATTAGATTTACAAGGTGAGATTGCATAGTTTGCCCTCTGGCAGGGACCAATCGTATTATCAAACCAGTTCCTTCTGGCTTCAAAATTTAATCTCTGTGAAAAGTAGCCCACTTTAAGTAACCATAGTTTTAAGCTATGACTGTACGCAGGAGAGAGCATACTTAGAAAATGGTCTCTGTTACATCTCTTTCAGCCATCTCGTGCTGGCACATCCATCTGGTTTTTGTGTTTGCTGTTTTCCTGCAAGGCAGTGGTTTGCTGACCTCCTGACAGTGTCTTAGGGCTTTCACAGATGAGAGGATGTGGGAAAAATATCCTTTACCTGAAGCAAACTGAGATTCCTGCAGTTGCAGGGCTGGAAGTCCACAGCTGCATGAATTTCCCTGCTCTCTTGTGCTGGAGGCACAAGCTGCATGTTTGCAGGCTGTGGGAGCCATGGGATCCTGGGTCTCTGTAAACCTGCTGTGTTTTAAGCAGCAGTAAAGCCCACTTTGAGCCCTGTGCCTACTCATGCCTGCACTGCTCCTCAATCTCCATGTTGCCTAACAAGGTTTTGCTGCCAAGGCTCCCTCTGTACCACAGTTCTACTGAAGTAAATCCTTACTATAGGGCCAAGCTGCCTTCTGCTAAAAAAAACTATAACATTCATAGAGAACATGAAAGAACATAGAGAACATGCAGAAATATGTTGTGTTGCTCCTTCCTTGAAGAAGTGACCAGCCCTCTTCTTGCAGGTATTAAAGAGAAAGATAATGTCAATAGGTCTGGAGAGGTAAGATCTGTAACTCATACACAAAATTTTTTTCCTGAATCCCTTAAAAGAATGACAAAATGTATTCTTTCAGTAGAAATAATCTGTATTTAAAAACTTGCAGGAAAAAAGCAAAATGGTAATTTTGTAAGTCCTTGCTTCACATCATGGATTATCCTAAGTGCATCTATTGCTGAAGTCAACCTTCCTTCCTGCCACGCTGCCCCCTTGCACCCCCTCTCTCCAGGTTTTTCTGTCTCTCTGCACTGAGTTTGGAGCCTCTTGCTTTCACAAGCGATGCCCTTCCTGACCCCTGTCTCCATATCTGCTCACACATTCCTCCCTTATCTTGTTCTCAGGCTGCTCCAGATTCCCTCCTGACCATAAACCATACTAGACCACACGTGTTTACAGAGCCTTCTAACAAAACTGGCTTCCATCCTGACACTGAATCATATGACCTTCCTCTCCTTTTTCCAAAACCTTCTGTATATGCATGAACCCTTTAAACGGCGGCATCTGAAATGTTTCTCCATCCATCTCCATATTTGTAAGTCTGCATATATGATCAATGTTTATATTAGGTAGCTGTTTTGCTATTCTGAATCTGTTCTAGCTGTATTTTACCTAGACTGTGGTGACCTCCAGGCAAAGGCTCTGCTGTGCATGTTTATAAATCATTAAATATGCCATTGAGGCTCAAAAAATAAGAACATTATTCATCTTTCAAATTAATTTTATGTGTGGAAGCAGCTTAAGAAAAATCTGTAGGGTGAGAATTTAGTCAATAAAGTCAATGGGAATTCCGCCACAGGGTGTTTTTGAGTACAGTCTTACAATTATTGTTGTCCTGTTGCAGATTTAGGTTATTAGTTTGCTTTGACTTTGTATTTATATAGATAAATATTGTCTATATAAAGCTCCCTTTCTCTCTTAAATGTTGCAAATTCAGATGTCTTCTGGCTTTGTAAATTTGTAAATGTGACTACGTTTTGCTTGTTAAAATAATGTGATCTCAATGAAGCATATTTTTTTCCCAAATGGGCCACATGGAGCAACACCTCCTCTTTTAGGGTGATACTCAGCTCCAGGGAGAGAAGACTCTAAAATACACTGAATGCATGTTGCTATAACTCCTGTGCCAAAATATGTGGTGCTGTTACAAACTTCAGCCCTGTAGAAACCCTATTGTTTATCATTGTGAGAGGCTCCACCCCAAACAGCAATTAGAGCGAAGCTCCTGCCATAAATCCGCTGGCATCCCAGCTGAAGCCGGTGTTCTCTGGAAACAGAGGTTATCTCCTCCTTTTGCTGCTGGTCCTTTGAACTTCCTGTGGTCAGGGAATCCTCCTGGTTTCAGCTAGAACAACAATTATGAAACTATCCCTGCTCTCCTGGCTGGGGTTCATGTCTAATTAACTTTAACAGGAGTCATAATTTTAAGAGTGATTTCTCAAAAGCGTTATAACTCAAGACAATTAAGGCTTGAGAGAGAGCGCGCGAGACAGGGAAGGGAGGAAAACAGAGGCACTCCTTGGGGCAGGGCACTTCATGCGTATTAAAGAGATGTGACTCAGTCCTACCTCTACTCCCAGCAGAAGTAATACCTTCTGAATAAGTTCTGCATGCTAGATAAAAACTTGTTTGCTGGTGCAAAAATTGTATCGCGCGTGTTAGAACAAGCACCCTGATGGGCTATTCCCATCAAAAACAAGGCCACGCAGCAGTGGATTTTTCAGTGTGTCAGTGTAAATTTTGCACAAGGTTTTCAGCTGTGGAAACTCGTCAAAGTCTGCAGAAAAAAGGGCTTAAGGGGAAGGAAATGCAGACCAATGAATGAACGAATGCAGTTGCTCCTCTGGAACAGGATGTTTTTATTCTTGTTATGCATGAAATAAGTGGTAGTGTATATAGAATACACCCATCAGTCAATTTGATAGGCAAAACCTGATCTTCTCGAGGACATGTGAAAATAGAAGGGAGATTATAGCAACGTAGAACATGAAAATCCTGGGGATTTTCTAGGCCTGACTTTTTGTGTGTTTATTTAAAAGTAGCTCTGCATGCAGTACTGTATATATATGACAGGTATTATCTTAAGACAGGGCATCCCACAGATCTCTCACAGACATGATGCCAAGGAGGACAACATCTCTACGCATGGAGGATCCAGCCTTCTGCGAACATACAGGAAATCAGGTTTTGTGACAGAAATCTGAAATGTTTGTTTGAAACCTGAAATAGTTGTCGGGAAAACTCCTGTTGCTACTACAGGGGTGATCCCTTTCTTTACTAGTGGCATGAGGATTCTAGAGGAAACAGTGGTTTTTTACCACAAAATTGGCTCAGAGCAAGTTTAGCCAAATAGAGCCAGCCAGCGTACACAAAATCCTAAGTGATGTTCCTGGGGATAGACTGTTGCTAAAGCCACAGTGGACTATTTCACTGAAGGACTGTATGCCCAGTCTCCCTCGGAGCAGCCTTCCAGTAGCCCTGCAGAAAGCTGCTCATCTGCTCCAGAGGAAGCAACACAGCAAAATGAATACCTCAGTATGACAAGAGACTACAAGTGAGCCTACACAACCCGTGGTCTGCTCAGGAAGCAAACCCTGACCGCCTCGGGAAGAAAAGTCTGACCTAAGCAGTGGAGCGTCTTGTGTCCTTGGAGCTGGGACCTGGGACTTGTGTGCCCTCTGGGAGGGAGAGAGTTGATTTTCTCAATGTAGAAGCCTGGGGGCAAACCAACATATAAGTGGTATGGACGATCAGGGGCCCGGAAGTGAGACAGGGAGCAAACCGCAATGATAGTGTAGATGTGTCCTAAGGATGATGCCTAATGGTTTTACAACATATTGTTGTAAGCAATGAACATTAATCTTCAACTGTAAATCAGCTTGTTTGCTATTTACTCATAAGAATTTTGCATTGTTTTCTGCTTGTTACATTTCTAGTGTTAGCATAGCTGTTATGTTGTCTCATCTCATTAGGGTTCATTTGGCACCTCTCAGAGATGCCAAAATACAGGGGAGATTTTTGGAGTGTTTTGTCACTATTGTTACTGGCAAAATTATGACCAGCTCTAGTTTTAGTATGCTTGAATGTGAATATCACTAACACTTGGACACATCTATGTCCCTTATTCTTCCATTACAAAAGCAATGCTGACAGCTCCACCTTCTCCTAATTGCTATCATCCAGCAACAAGAAATAAATTTGAAAAAACATGCCCTAGGAAAAGCCCTGTCTTCAAACACCCCAGAGGCAGAAGTATCAGGGTCTCTACTGAGTCTGTCAGAATTTGTGTGAATGCTACCGAATAACAAAGAAGGTGATTTATGTCCTTTGGAATGAGGACATTCCAGGGTAGATATGGTATGATCATGCTGCAATCAAACCTTTCTGAGGGACAGTGGTGACTGCAAAAGCTTTGTTACATGAATGTTGATTGGGAAGAGTCAACATGGATTTACCAAGGTTACAGATCACATAGGCTTTGCGGGACCTCTAGAGGTCTCTCATCCCACCCCTGCACAAAGTAGGTCCAGGTAGAGCAGGTTGCTCAGGGTCTTGCCCAGCTGGATTTTGAGTATCTCCAGGGTGGAGACTCCACAGCCTCCCTGGGCACCTGCTCCAGTGTTTACCCTCATGGTAAACTTATTTTCCCTAATATTGACTGGGAATTTCCCTCGCTTGACAAAACTGATTGCTCTGTGTGATAAGAAAAGAAGAGTGGTTGTCACCTGCTTTGAGTTTAAATTAATGTTAGGCATGCTATCCTAGAGCGCCTTTGTATCTAGGCTGGAACATTCTGGTCTGGACAGGCGGATTAGTAGATGGGTGAAAAACTGCCTTGTTTGTTGAGCTTAATGGGTTCATATTCTACCTGGAGGCTTTTACAAGCAGAATTCCTCAGGGATCTCTTTGGGCAATTTAATATCTTGGTCACTGATGTAAAAGTGGAGAGAGTGTGCACCCTCACCAAGCCTGCAGCTGACACCAAACTCACCAAAGGAAGGCGACTGACACGTGCCAGGGCAGAACTGTCACTCAGACAGACCTGAGTGGCTGGAGGAAGGGACCAACAGGAACCTCACGAAATTTGACAAGGACAAATGTGAGGTCCTGCCACCGGGGTGAAGTAGCTCCTTGCAGCAGTACAGGCCGCTGCTGAGCTCTGCAGGCAGAACTCCACAGCCAAATATGTCCAACACATAGGAGAGTCCCTTCCTCCCCCACCCAGCTGCACAGGAGCTCTCCTTGGGCACAGTGTCTCTCTCATGCCACTTCCCGTGTGCCCTTTGCCCAGCTCACGGGCAGGCAGAGCAAGGCCTGAGTGCTCCTGCCTCTCCCAGAAGAGCCAGGTTGTGCTTCCTCTTGTTCTTGTCTGCATCAACGAGGTGCATCAGTTACAAAAGCACAAGAAAGCGCGGTGCTCTACACAGCAGTTTAGTTCATAATTATTATTTTATTGCTTTCTTGCAGACAGAACTTTTTCCAAGGATGTGGCTAGAGTCTGTCCTGGAGTAGGGGCCATACCAGTCATGCAGCTGGCAGGATTGGACTTGTTCTTAATTTAAACTCATACTCCATTTAACAGAGTGGCATGGGCAAGTGAAATTTCTGCTTATATTGAAGGAAATCACGTATACAGTGTGTTACATAGTTTTCCATATTGAGTGTTTTTATAGGATCTGTTCACAGGTGTTTTAAACCCTACTTGAACACATTTAGGTCACTGAGACCTATGCAAAAGGAGGCATTTGTACAGTGAGTTGATCTGGTTTCCCACAATACCATTTAGAGGTAATATCCTAGGAATCCATGCAGAAAAAATTAAAACTGTTGATCCCTCAGTGCCAGCATAAGAGGTCAGAGCTATGCCAAGAAAGTTAATACAAAGTAATCCTTTTTCTTCCTTGTTTCCCATCAAAGTCATTTTGTATGTAGAGGGTTGACTCTGACGGGATGCCAGACACCCACCGAAGCCATTCTATCACTCCCCTCCACAAGAGGACAGAGGAGAGAAAACAGAACAAAGGCTTCCTGAGTTGAGATAAGGACCAGGAGAGAGCACTCACCGAATACCATAATGGGAAAAACAGACTCAGCTTGAGGATATTAATTGAATTTATTACTAACAAAATCAGAGTAGGATAATGAGAAGTAAAATAAATCTTAAAAACACCTTCCCCCTGTCCCTTCCTCCTTCCCAGTTCTTCCTCTTCTGCCATGGTGGCACAGGGAGACAGAGAATGGGGGTTATGGTCAGTCCATCACAGGTTGTTCCTGCTGCTGCTCAGAGAAAAGAGTCCTTCCTCTGCTCCAACTTTGGGCCCCTCCCATAGGAAACAGTTCTCCATGAACTTCTCCAGTGTGAGTCCATCCCATGGCAACAGTTCTCCACAAAGTGTTCCAACATGGGTCACCTTTCCACAGGGTCCTTCAGGCACAGGCTGCTCCAGCGTGGGTCCCCTATGGGGTCAGAAGTCCCACCAAGAAAACTGCTCCAGCATGGACTCCTCTTTCCACAGGTCCACAGGTGGAAAGCAGAGTCTGCTCCAGCATGGGCTTCCCACAGGTTCACAGGCATCCCCCTGCTGTGGTGTGGGTCTCCTCCATGGGCTGCAGGTGGATCTCTGCATCCCCATGGTCCTCCATGGGCTGCAGGGACATGGCTGCCTCACCGTGGTCTTCACCACGGGCTACAAGGGAATTTCAGCTCCTGGAACACTTCCTCTTGCTACTTCTCCACTGACTTTGGTGTCTGCAGGGCTGTTCCTCTCACATATTCTCACTCTGCTCTTCTCTGGCTGGAAATTACTTCTGCAATAACTTTTTTTCCTTCCTAAATATGTTATCACAGAAGTGTTACTATCACTCCTGATTGACTCAGCCTTGGCCAGTGATGGGTCTGTCCTGGAGCTGTGTGGCACTGGCTCTGGGGAAGCTTCTGGCAGTTTCTCACAGAAGCCACTCCTGCAGCCCCTCTGCTACCAAACCCAGGCCATGCAAACCCAACATAGATGTCAGCCTTGCTGGTTCTTGTGCTGCAAAAGATAAGCATTTTTATGGAAACAGCTGATGTTTCCCAAAGGGAGCTAAATCACCCTAGCAGAAAAGTGGATCTGAATAGAAAAAGAAGAAATAAAACAGTAACTTTATTTCCTACATGTCTTACTCAGACCTACTTACATAGAGAAGATATCGTAGATATCCACACATCCAAATCAGATGGAGAGCTGGGAAGAAAACACTGATGCAAAGTAGCTTCTTTAGCATCTCATCATATTAGGACTCTAATTCTCTGGTCTCTTTATCAGACTTTTATAATTACATGGAGCAGGGAATGAGAAGGCAGAAAACTAAATGCAATTGATTCTGCTATTTGAACTACAAGGTTTGTGTAGGTGTTTGGGGGAAGGAAGCAAAGCACACCAACTCCTGAATCCTGAGCAGCAGCACTATAGCGATAATTGAGGACTGAGGAGGAGGAGAATAAGGAGGAGGATATTCCAAGTCTGAGAGAAACTTAGGCAGCACTGGAATTTGGTCTAGACTGGAGAACACTTCCACATTTACATTGCCACATCTTGAAAGCTGCAGAAATTGCAGATGTTTCACGATACCCATTGGCTGCCTTGTAGTATTCTGGTCCCTCTGATGACAACTGCTCAAAGTTGAAATGAGTTCTAGCAAAGGTTGTGCTTTTATAATGGAGGAAAATACAGTTGGAATAAAAGAGTTCCCATTTCTGATCAACATGACTCAGCTGAAGGGAGGAGAGAGGCTGACTTCAACTTCTCACTTCTGAATTTGTCCTTAGAGAGTTAAGGGATGTGTGTGTGAAAGAGAAGGCTGCCTCTTTATAATTTCTTTTCTTACTTGTACTGCAAACTTGATAGTAACAAAATCCCCTGTTAAGTGATGCGAATAAAAGGACTCTTAGGAAAGTTGCTGAAGTCAAGTTTTATTTATTTGAAAAGGCTTTTTCCGCACCCATCAATTCTTAAAGCTGCCTTTGCCAAGTAGTTCAAGGTTTCTTTGGTGTGGTGAGTTCTTGCCGGCTGGGTGTACAAGCACGCACAGCTGGAGCACACAACACTGCGATAACATCTGGAATTTGTACAGAAGGTATCTTGGTAAGGAGGTTTCCAATTCTACCAGAAGATAAATTGCCCTCTGTAGCCTCAGGGTTTCAGAGAACAAAATATTCCTGTAAGGATGACACCTCCACTACTCAGCTGTGAGAAGCAGAGCTTCTGGCACAGTAAAGAACTGCATCTTTACTTTCCCTGGTTGTTATCAAAGTAGTTGTGGTATGACCCACAAATTGAACATGAAATGAGAGGACTGATTGCAAAAACTAGTGCAAAGTGAGTAAATTGGCATTCCTTTATATATATTAGATAAAATTCTCCATTATCCTCCACAGTCTTGTATGCACCATAACAGTTTAGCATAGGGGAGTTCTATCCTTCCCTCCTCCATTAAGTTGGTAGAGATGCTTGGAACCTTTATAACTGCTCTAATCTGGTATTCACTCTTACAAGGTACTTTTAATTATGGTGGTAACATTTTAATAAGGCTATCTGTGCCTCAGGCCAGTGCCATAACCCAGTTATTTGAGATGTTGGGGTGACAAACATCTGTTACGATGTGCAACCTTGCTAATGGAAGATTCACTCTAATGAGGGGGAACCCTGGGTGTCTACAGGGCTAGGGTAGAGGCTCCCATTTGATGCTTCACTTTCATTTCCAAGAATGAGGGCACAAGCAGAAGAAAGGGATGGGTGTCAATAAAATCATGGTACTCCTTATCCCCTAGGGCTTGAAGACACCTGGGTGTAAATTAGAGCAGCCTCACCGTGAAGCAAGTGTAAAGATCCCTTGAGAGCTTCTACTGTCCTACTTCTCACCTTGTGCTGCGTGTGGTTGAACAGCTCTGTGGTATCTAACACCAATTATCAAACCTGAATAATGAGGGGCAGATGCACCTTGCCAAAAGTTCATGTTCTATTAAAATAATTCATCCTCACAAATGAATGCATTTTGCATGCATGGCTTGTGGCTGAAAAGATTTTTGTCCAACTACTAAAGAATATCCAGTCAGAAATAGCCTTGCATTGCTCTCAGCACTATTAAGTATCTTGTGATATGTTAACTACTCAAGCTCCAGGAAACATCACCAGGTGTTGATGAAAGAAACAGGATGGTGAAGTGAGACTTTAAAGGAACCATAAGAATGTAACATTAAATATTTGACCTTGTACAGTCACTGTTTGAGTGCTCCACTTGCAGCAACATGAAATCAAGAGCTGTGTAGAAATACTGTGTGCATGCTCTGTGGGTCATGGTAGGACCATGCTGGGAAAACAATGTCCCATGCTGGTCTCCTCCACCTGAAGCTGAAGAGTGAGGCATCCTGAAACTTTTTGTCTGAGTTGTCAGTCAGGTTTGACAAGACTGACACCTCCCTTACCACACCCTCTACTTTTGCATGGTATAGAAGGAATTGTGCAGTCCTAAGCTTCATTCTTCCTGATGAATTCAAAGACTTTTTTTTTTTTTTAACCCTGCCAGAGACTGAGATGGTAATATTCCAGGGATTGTCTGAAAGGAGCACAGCAGGCGTCCAGGGAGCTGGAAATGACAGCTCTTGGCAGGCAGTCCTGGACTTGACTGCACAGGCTCACAGTGAGCGCCTTGTATCAATTGTTCCCTGCCCTCCCCAAACTCTCCACTCACTGGGGCATATCTACATTTTAAAGTGCATTTTGCTGCAGGGCACTGTAAATCTGCCCATAATTAGGCACCATTCGAGTGTGTTTAAGATAGATCTTCCCCATGACAGGGATGTAGCTGAATAAGTTGTCTGAGCCCTCTCTGTTATTAATGACATTTCATACCATGTCTGCTGTTGCTACAGAGGTGTTCCTCCTGGCACCAGCCTCTCTTCACATGCATAGAACAGCTCAGACTCTGGAGTGCTAACTGTCCATTTTCTGGGGAGAATTCTGCCTGAGCAAAGGGCGGAAGTGGAAATTCCCAGGACTGACTTTCATGTCATCACAAACATGGACTTGTGAATGCTGCCATTCAGCCTAAGCTGCCTCTTCCCAGGCAGCCCCTGCACAGGAGGGGTGGTGCACATCAAGCACCTTACAAAGACACACAGCCAGATTAGTGGCTTGCACGTGCAAACTTGTCCTTACTGCCCAAAACTGTAGGAGTTAGGAACACAAGAGTCACATGCTGGTTTACCTGGATGATTTGATCTGTTTGGAAGGCCAGAGCTGTTTTTTTTTGCAAGCTACAATAATGGGAATCAGTTACCAAGTCATATTCAGATTTGTACTTTGAATAGCAGATGTCACTGCTGTCAATTTTTTTCAGCTACTTTAAATTTATTTGGTTCCTATCCAGGCAAGGAGGGCATTAAAGAGAGGATGCCATCAAATAAGCTCAGAAGAGGCCATGTGAAATAGGAGGGGCTGGCAACTACTGCCAAAAGCAATGAATTACCAAGCCATTGAGGGGAATTTCAGTGTGCCCCTGGGAATCCAGTTAAAGAATAAAATATAGAGATTAGATAAAATACAGAGGTTTCCCTGGTATAGGCAGGGACCAACATAGGGTGTTAAGTTTAGCTCAGGGAGTGTCTTGAGCAAAGACCCACTATCCAGCAGCCTAAGCCTAAAACAGAGCTTTTGGGTCCACCATTTGGGGTTGGGAAGGAGCCTTTTATTAAAACTAAAGAGATATGCCTAGCACTAATATTATGTATAAAGGAACTTTCCTATGTTTACTGAAGCAGTCATCAGCTGCTGACACTTTGCCTCTTTGGAAATGCTGTCTCCTAATATCCCCATGGTGTCTGCACTTCTAAGGAGGCCCATCAGGAAACAGGGCTGCAGCATGGACTTTAGCTCTAGGTTGGGTTCAAGTGCCTGTAGGGAATACTACTTCTCCTTTAGACTAACTTGCTTACAGAGGCTCTCCTAAGACCCACACAATTTTAATAGATCCTCACCTTAGGAAACAGAATGCTGCTGAAGGAGATGAACTGTAAACTCCAAATTGCTGCATTTTATTCTCTCCTGCACGTAGTTTTCCTTGGGAAAATCGTACAGTCATGGTCTGGTTTGGGTTGGAAGGGACCTTAAAGATCAGCTACTTCCAACCCCACTGCCATGGGGAGGGATGCCACGAGGGAGGGACACTATGAGACTGCAGTCTGCAGTTTACTGGCCATTTGCACTCAAAAACTCTTTGATACCAAAGAAAGTCAAGGAACTTAGGATGTGGCCTTAGGTATGTCAGGACTGGGCCTTTCCAGGAATAGTGGAGCAAGGTTTAAGTGAGATCATCCAGCTATGACACTGATATTTTCATGCATTTGGATGAATTTCAAGCAATATCTATGTGACTTGATCCTGCTTCAAGATAACTGATTCCAGCTAGGGTAAGCACCCAAGAAACACTGACGGTTTCAGCAAATTTAATTATTTGTATTTATTTCTTTCATTTCTCTAGCTATAAAAACAGCTAAGATAGGAGAACTGTGCTGTTCACCATATCATTTCAGTCTTATCTTCACACCTTCATTTCAGTGGGGCTAATTGTGCAAGTAGGACCACCAGAACCCAGTCATTATTTAAGTATTTAAGTATTTTTCTACGTGTCCAGGTAGCAGTGACTCATCC
This sequence comes from Dicrurus megarhynchus, assembly GCA_013399195.1. Classification (NCBI taxonomy): domain Eukaryota; kingdom Metazoa; phylum Chordata; class Aves; order Passeriformes; family Dicruridae; genus Dicrurus; species Dicrurus megarhynchus. The sequence continues at coordinate 857,760 of VXAD01002614.1, read as the reverse complement.
AGGCCTCTGGGTATATCACACACACGCTGTCTCCATCACAGATAATGGCGTGTCTCACTGAGCTGGCACACCAGTCCAAGCTGAAAGGTGGGGCTCATTGGAGGTGGTGCTAAAACTCAGCAAGAACCTCAAATCAGCATAATACATTTGGATCTCTAACTATGCATAAATATAAATGGACAGCTTTCAAAGAGACTTGCTGGGGAAAAAAAAAGAAAGCTTTATGTTTGTACGTCTAAATACAAGTGCCTGGCTTGATACACAGTCACTCAAAAAAATCTGACTTTTATGTATATTGGTGGTACTAATTCAGAGAGATCTGTATTTACGTTTCAAAAAGTTTGGAGTGGAGTATCAAAGCACAAAGTTCAAGTTTCCCTCATTCTGCACTTCCCTCCTATTCTACACCTGTTTTCTACTTTTTTCCTTCCTTCTTTACCGCATTAAGCCTCTATATTTGTTTTTCTTACTCATCCTTGTTTTGTATTCTGCTCCCTTATGGCTTTGAAATGTAATGTCAAACCATCAAATCGTGCCGATGTAATCTGTATTCAAAACAGCATCCCAAATCCACATATATGCACAAATATATATGTATGTCTGTATACATATATATATGCACTCATGATTCACATTATATATAATGCAGCATATATATTACAATATAAAAGTCACTGTATGACTTCACATATAATAAGCCACCTTGCATTCTGCCTCTTTGTAGCGCTCTTTACAGCTCCGAGCGGTGCCACCAGGATGCCCTTCAGGAGCAAGCAACCCCGCGTTTGCTTGGAGGAGCTCTTATGCCTCCACTACGCCACACTTTGCCCATCAGCTCCAGCAGCAGGGCAGGCTCTCACGTAACCTGTGCCGTGGTGCTCCCACAGAGTCCCAGCAGTTTCAGTGGCACTGGGGAGAACTGCATGCTTTCGGTTTTCTCTTGAATAGTTTAGGAAGTCCTGTCCTTTGATATGTTTATGTGGTTGTTACTTACTGTCCCATGACCTGTCACTTGGATTTAAAATACCAGGATAATGATGAGTGCAGAAAAGACAGAAAAAGGCACAAGAATTTATGCATGGTGTGGGCTGCTGGTGACCTCACACAAGTTTAAAAAACCTCCAGCAGGCGTGTTATGGCAGAGCATCAGGTGGCTGATATGGCTGGCCCATGTACTGCACATCGGGATGAACGCCTCAGGATTATTTCAGAAAAGCCTGGCAGGGTTATTCATGAGTGACTGCTGCTTCTTAAAATCTGGCCATCTTTGTTTTCCAACACCATGGACAAGTGGCCAGACCAGCTGAGGCAGTGTCACAGACAGAAGCTAAGCAATGGTTCTTGGCCGACACTTGAGACTAATCCAATGGTCACTGGTTGACAACAAAGGCCCTTCTGGGCATCCTACAGCAAACTGCCTTTGCCGACACCCCATACACACATGAATGTGTTAAAATGACTTTGTCTCCTAAGATATGGCCTGGTTTTTAATTTTTAAAAGTTAACCACAACTTTCAGAGCACCAGAAGGCAGGAATCAAGAAAATCTGAGGAGAAAAGACAAGT
>VXAD01002614.1:754090-856025 GCA_013399195.1 Dicrurus megarhynchus | reverse complement strand
CCAGCAGCCCTCGCCGCCCGCCCGGCTCCGCACAGCGCACCTGCCCTGCCCTCACCTGCGGGCCGCCCCGANTATGTCTGTATACATATATATATGCACTCATGATTCACATTATATATAATGCAGCATATATATTACAATATAAAAGTCACTGTATGACTTCACATATAATAAGCCACCTTGCATTCTGCCTCTTTGTAGCGCTCTTTACAGCTCCGAGCGGTGCCACCAGGATGCCCTTCAGGAGCAAGCAACCCCGCGTTTGCTTGGAGGAGCTCTTATGCCTCCACTACGCCACACTTTGCCCATCAGCTCCAGCAGCAGGGCAGGCTCTCACGTAACCTGTGCCGTGGTGCTCCCACAGAGTCCCAGCAGTTTCAGTGGCACTGGGGAGAACTGCATGCTTTCGGTTTTCTCTTGAATAGTTTAGGAAGTCCTGTCCTTTGATATGTTTATGTGGTTGTTACTTACTGTCCCATGACCTGTCACTTGGATTTAAAATACCAGGATAATGATGAGTGCAGAAAAGACAGAAAAAGGCACAAGAATTTATGCATGGTGTGGGCTGCTGGTGACCTCACACAAGTTTAAAAAACCTCCAGCAGGCGTGTTATGGCAGAGCATCAGGTGGCTGATATGGCTGGCCCATGTACTGCACATCGGGATGAACGCCTCAGGATTATTTCAGAAAAGCCTGGCAGGGTTATTCATGAGTGACTGCTGCTTCTTAAAATCTGGCCATCTTTGTTTTCCAACACCATGGACAAGTGGCCAGACCAGCTGAGGCAGTGTCACAGACAGAAGCTAAGCAATGGTTCTTGGCCGACACTTGAGACTAATCCAATGGTCACTGGTTGACAACAAAGGCCCTTCTGGGCATCCTACAGCAAACTGCCTTTGCCGACACCCCATACACACATGAATGTGTTAAAATGACTTTGTCTCCTAAGATATGGCCTGGTTTTTAATTTTTAAAAGTTAACCACAACTTTCAGAGCACCAGAAGGCAGGAATCAAGAAAATCTGAGGAGAAAAGACAAGTTTAAATGCCTGTTTCTGAGTATCTTCTTTCTCAGGCACAAATGCAGTCAGTGTATGGCACTAGTCCAACATTTCATGCACTGGGGCACAAGTTTCAGCCCTGTTTCAGAAATACACTGGGTTTGGAGTGCCCAAAGCCCTCCTGAATGTGGGACCCTGTGTATTTTGGAATTGAGGAAACACGCACGTCGTTTTCTCGACCTGTATCAACACCCTGTGATGCGCAGGGCAGAGGGCAGCTGCTAGCGGACCGGACCCATCCTCGACGGAATGATGCCGAGCTACCCAGCGCTGCCTTGTTTAGGTGCCGGGTTCTTTCTAGAGAGGCACGAAGGTGTTTGGCGTCGGGGGCACCCTGACCACGCCCCGGGGCTCCGGCCGCAGTTCCAAGGCCATCGCCAGCCCGCAAACACCGGTACAGGTCGGCAGGACATTTCCAGTGGACTCCAACCTCCGCTGGCGACTCCTGAGGGCAGCACACGCACTGAGGAAGGCGGTGGAAACACCGGTGCGACGGTGACAGGGGCCGTGCGGTGCCCGGGCNGGCGGGCGCTGCCGGCCGTGAATGCCTTTCCTGCCGTCGGGTCCGGCTCAGTGTCCCCGTCGCTTCGCCCCTCGCCCCGCGTCGCCCCGGGCGGCTCCCCCGCTGCCATGAGCATCAACGGCGGGTCCCACCCGCGCATCAACACCCTGGGCCGGATGGCGCGGGCAGAGTCGGGCACCGACCTGCGCTACGAGATGAGCTCCCATGTCATGGGGGGCGGCGGCGGCGGCGGCGGCGGCACCACCACCCACACCCACAAGACCTACTACTACCAGAAGACCTACGGCGGGGACTACGCCTCCGATGGATACGGGTAGGTGCGGGTCCAGCCGGCCCCCGGCCCCGCTCCCTCGGGGCCGCCTTCGGACTGCTGCCGTGAGCCCGCTCGCGGTGGGATTCCCTAGGTGCGCAAGCTTGCAAGTTTCTTTTTCCTGTTACTCCCTGAGGCGTCTTAACTTCTAAAAGGCTTTTAAATGCAAGCGAAGAACTTATTTTTTGAAAACCGCTTTTGGTGGTGACTCTCCTTGAAGAGAGTAACAGGACTAAAAACAGTGTCTCCCATTTGCACTGAGGGCTGTAAATAGGTCTGTGCTGGCTGTATTGACCCAACAATTCTCTGCTGATAAACCCCCGCTCAGTGACGCAAAACAAGCCAAACTGAAGTGAATTGTTTTATACCCCATACACCCAGGCGCTGCCTTCCCCAACAGTTGCATAACTAGGGCTATAAAACCATTTTAACTAGTGGGAATTGTCCTCTTATTAATTTTTGAGTTTGTTTCTAGCTTGCGCGAGGCCTGGGAGTTTAAGCCGGGATCTTTTATAGAGCGATCCCTGACATTTGATGGCGGGGGCAAAGATACAGGACAAGCAACATCAGTCTGCTCTCCTTGCCTGTTACCTTTTTAACTTTCTGCTTGTCCTGTTGCTGTGAGCACAGTCAAGGTCTTGTAGGCAGGGTGCCAGCTGTGAATCCTGGCTTGGGGAATGCCTGTTCTCATGGATGCAGCTGTACCAGCAATCTGTGCACATCAAGTCTGACAAAGGACCTTCTGCAGAGTGCAGTAATCATGAAGACTTCTCCACTTATCTCCTTCTCTGGGAGTTCACAGGACTAAAAAGCAGGCAGCAGTTACAGTCACTGAAGGAAGCAGTACTGGTGTATGGTACAGCACCTATACAAAGCACAGCTGGTGATGACTGGTTTGTGTGCGTGGAATGGCTCTATTAAGCCTATTGGTCTAATTATGGATGCCACTGACTAAGGAATTGATGCAGAAGCACTGTCATGTATTTTGTGCTAGAATTTAAGCTCTAATTTTGTGTATAGTACATAATTAGATTGCAGAAGGGTGAGAATTAAACAGACATAGTAAATAAACAGCAAATGAGAAAGGGCAGGCTTTTTTACATCAAGCAGATCAATGAGAGTAGAGATCAACTGTAGAGAAGTAGGGTTATCTTAGAGAGCACAGTGTGCTTGGCTTAGGTATGTCAGACCAGTTGCTAGAGCACCACTGAATGAATGACAAAACTTGCAGTCTACGGATTTTTTGTTTATTACTTTGCCCTGTTCTTAGTTTTAGTTCTTTGTTTGACTTTCGGTTTGTTGTGTGCATAGGTAAGTTAGTTACAACAAGTTACAGCTAGAACACGTCTACTTACCAATACAGTAGTGTGAGAATATCTATTTATTGCTCTATAATAAGAACAATTCAGTACTTTCCAATTGGGGAGTGCACACACTAGGACTCCAAAATGCCACTGCTGCGTTTCATGTGTGAGGATTTGTTTTGGTAGTGGTGCTTCATTGCAAATACCTTTACAAGAGACAGCTATGAAAAATGAATGGCAGTGTGTGTTACTTCCTGGCCATTCTCTTTTTCCTCACTTTACACTGGTGCAACTATATTTGGATTCATTAGGGTGATTTCCATATTGCTCCTGACTTTCACTAGAGGAGAAATGCTTTCCTTTAATTTAGCATTCTTTGGCTATATAGTTACATATTCTAAGCTAGTCTGTTAGGCTCTTCTTTCTGTAGCATTCAGTGGTGGTGTACCAAAAGTAGAAACGACAGACCTGATCAAAAAGTTAACAGCCTTATGTCAACATTCTTTCATTTGCTTTTTATAACATAATATTCATATCTCCTTTTTGGAAAGGTATGCCTGGCAAGGAGGTTGCAATGAAAGTTCCTGTTCACTTTATTGCAAGACTTCTGAGTGGAACTAAAGGCAATTATTATTGAGATTTAAAAAAAAAGTATATTTATGCATTTACATATTGGTTTATGTGAAAAAGTCTGACCATACCAAACACTTTTAATATTTTTTTGCAACAGACTATGTGTGTTTGCCACCTTACTGAGTTGCATAGGTTTATTTTTAAGCAGTGTTGATTTGAGTTAAAATGTGTCTCAAAACAAGGGGTTTGTTGTCAGTTAATGAAAAAGCAGTTTTGCCTGATTTTGCACGTGTGTTGTGTGCAGAAAATCCACTAAATCCTCTGCATGTTGTGCTATCGGGATCAGGGCCATCGTCTATGGAATTGGTTTATTAACTGCATTTAGCCTGACATACTCAGTGCCAAAGTTTAGTGGCACCTACTGAACTCAGAAAAATGAGGCTTCTTTTTTTCCATGGGGAATATCACTCTACCCTAATTTTTAAACGCAGCAGGATTCAAGTTAGGGTCTAGTCTTGTAAGTTTTGGGGCGTATTCTGCCAAACAAGTCTGTGCTGAGTGTTACATTACTCATAGAGCAATATGAGACGCTCCCTACCCTTAGGGCTCACCAAGGTGCTTTTACAACATTCCCAGTTTCTTCTGGCTTGGGAACTCAGGATGAGCTTGGCCCAGAGTACAGATACTCAGCTTGACAGTGAGTCACGCGCTGCTAAACTGCCAATTCATCAGTCAAATATTTATCAATGTCTTTGCTATGGAGATAGAAAATCTGATAAACCATGAGAGAAAAGAAAAAAATGCAAAGCTGTGCAGTTTTATTTGTCATTGCTGAAATTAGGGGAAAAAAATAGCCTACGATTCACGGTCACTGGGTGACATGAACATAAATTAATTTACACAGTTCTGCTTAAGGTTTAATGTAACTTCTGTGCTTCGAGTTAGAACAGGAGTTAGAAAATTACATCCCCTGCCCTGGCATTACTTTGAGGAACCAAGAAACAAAGTAAACGTGGAGGAAACAGACTCAAAGCCACGCTTTTGCCTTTCCCATCAGTCTCGCAAGGATCCGTAGAGTCCTGGCTAAGCTGAGTGGTGGTAAAGCTGGCGTGGTGACCTCCCCTTCGAGGCTGCTCCGACGGCGAGGGAGGAATGTGTGTGAATGGCTGCGGAATACCTGCCCTGCCGGCAGAGCCTGCGCCGTGCTCTGCCTGGCAGGGAAATGGTGACGCTGCCACGCCGTGAGAAGAGACTCAGGTTGCGCTTTCCCAGGTCACTGTTCCGTAGGGACGCGCGCGAGGTTCGGAGCTCGGTGCCTTTGCAGGTGTGTTCGCAGGTCTCTCTGTCAGGAGAAGGGGGTTTGCTGCCTTTCAAGCGGCTGCTCTCCAGCAAAGGTGTATTTCCATGGTCCAGGCTAGACCCAGAGTTTGGCACCTCCCTTTCCCAGAGGCGGAGGTGGGAGAGGCAGCGTGCGAGCAGCCTGCTGCATCGGGCAGGTACGGCCTTTGGAAACGGTGCTGTTGTTCCCGCTGATTCATACCAGTGGGAAAAAGCATGAGGATTTTCTGTGAACGGGTGTGGCACGATCGCTTGTGAAATCCTGCATGCTGTGAAGGCACTAAGACTCAGGGGTCTTAATTAATAATTCAGTAATTCACTAGTGACTCCTAAATTTTTGCACATTGGTAATGGTATTTAGAGCCTGATTGTGCCAGAAGCAGAGGTCTTTTGAGGTTTCCAGCCATCATGCCCTAATCTATGTGCATACTTGGCAGATGGGACTAGTTTGGTGAGGCTGTGGTGTGCCAAAACTGGTCCTAGTTAGAGCAGAGACATTGGGAGAGCCCAGTTATGATGCTTTTGATGATTTGACAGTTTGTATTCACCTTCTTGGAGGCGGGAGGGGGAAAGCTGGACTACAGCATTTTAATTCCTGGTTATATTCCTATGGATGTTGTGATTCACCACCTTTATGCCGTTGCATTTTCCAGCATACACACACCCAGCTGGCAGGTGGTGGTGGATGGGTGGTGGTTTAGTCTGGTGGTATGTGCAGGCTCTGTGCTGGGAATGCAGATTCCAGGTCAGGTTTTTCTTCTGACTTGCCTACCCTGGGCATACCAGGTAATCCCTTTGTGAATCTTTTGCTTGTTCAAACAAGTTTGGGCGGACAGGGGTGGGAAGTGTGAAGAAAAAGAAGCGCTATTTTTTTGCTCTCGTTGAGTTATGGGAATCAGTCACTACTCTGGATCTGCTAAAAGACTTTCTTTTAAAGCTTCCTCCACTTTTTGAATGAATAAAAATAATTTAAAAGCTTTGAATTTTTAAAAGGCTAAAAGTTTTGTGGAGGACTTGGAAGATTTACCAAGGATTATTCTGATTTGTTTTAAATAGTACCTTGGGGGCTAGAGCAACCTGTTTGTGCTTCCAAAGCTTTAGGGAGCTGTGAAGCTGTGGGAAGGCCCCTCAGAATTGCTGGATGTGCTTCTGTGTCTCCTTTGCCCTGCTTCTCTGGGCACTGATCACACCCTGGATAACCCAGCAGCCTCTGGATGTGTGGTAGCAAAGGCAGACACCAGAGCAGCCCCCACGGTCCAGGTGATTGTGCTGGGGGTGTGCAGGTCTTGCAGCAGCAGGAGGCCGATGAGAAAGCAGAAGGTAGCTGGTTTTCTTTCTTGCTCCTCGGGTTCTGCAGTGATGACATCAGCTGCCATGCAGGGCCTGTGAGGGTGCAAGCTGAGTGTTTAGAGAAGATAGTTGGTTTATTCAAAACACATCACTTGGAACAATTTTTTGACTGCTTGAATAAGTCTGTGGCAGCTGTACTCAGCCCTGCTGTGCTCTGGGAATGTGGGCACTGCTGACATGTCTGTCTCAACTTTCATAACTCATCATATGGCCTTGAGCATGTTTCTCAGTCCCTTTTAGGAAAAGCGGGAAAAGTTGTTTCTTGTTTCAGTAGAGCTGGTGGTCTTGTGAGGTTCACTGGTACTGCTCATCAGTTAAACACAAATCCTAGTTCAGACACTGAGGGTTCAACAGTAGAGTAATGGCTGAGTTTAGCTCAGGTGGGGTATAGTCCAGCAGGGAGTTGTTGCCTGAGCTGCTATCCTGCCCAAATCCCAGTGGCAGCAGGGGTTGGGCTGTCCTCTGATTTCTCAGGGAGAGCAGGAGCATAGTATAGCAAGGAAGCAATGTGTTCTGCCTTGACATGCACTGAACAAGGTGGCTCCTGTACAGAATGATGACAGGGAGATGCTGTGCCTTTCCTAGGGCTCTTCTGACAGTAGAGAGCAACAGGCCTACATTTTAACATCCCAAATAAAAGCAATTCGTCTGTGTTACGAAGTGTTTTCATAATTTTAGAACGAAGACGCTACCCCCTTTTGTTTTCCTTTGTTCCTGTAATAGTTAATGACTATTAAAATTAATTTATTTTAATAAAGAACTCTGCTTAATGGGATCTTTTTGAAATTAATGAGTTGCCTTCCAAATAAGTGCCATGGTCTAAAATGAGTTGTAGGGACAAATACATAGTTAAGGTCTGAGGCAGTCCAGGCTGTTTCACTCAGCACTGTTCTGCGGGGTTTACAAAACCAAAGCAGCACAGCAAATAGTCAGGTTATTGCAAATGTATATATTTATTAGTAGGAGACCCTGCAATCTTTTGTTATGAGTCCTGCTGAAAGACCAGCCTCCAGTTCTTTCCATTTCTGCTGGAATGGTTGATAACACATGCTATATTTACAGAGGGGCAGTAAAAGCAATGAAAAATCTGTCCATATTTTCACTGCATGGTGTGCCTACAGTGTTTGATACAGCAGGATCTTATTCATAGGTTTGAGGTTTAGATGCTGCCAGAGTTAAATCAAATTGTCATAGCAGCAGTAGGTGTTAGGATGATCAGACATTACTCTAAACTTGTTCTGTTTCATGTAAACAAAATCAAACAAAACAAGAGAGACACTGTCAAAATACAGTGTAAAGTAATCCACTTAGTCTGTGCTCTCTGAGGATTGTTGGTATCCTACATTTTTCTGAGAGGCAGAAATGTATTTTTATGTAGCATGTGGGTTGCATGGTTTTACTTTAAAAATCCAGCTTTGTTCTTGCCTCCACGCTATGATGCTGCCCAGCATGTTCAGGGTTTGCCTCAGTTTCTTTGGTCCAGTATTTTCTGAGTCGGATACAGTTCTACTTTGGCTGTTTCCTACTGCCTCAAGGTTGCTTGTCTTATTACTCTGAATTGGAGTTTCTGCTTTGATCTGCTCATCCTGTTGGCTTCATTAGGAGGTGTATTGTACTGAGGGACTTTGATGCTGCTAATGAAGTACCTTCCTGTCACATGGGTGAAAAGTATTGAAGATGTGTCCCTGTGAGATTGTGCTAGTGCCACCTGATGTATCAACATTGGTATATGTATGTTGAGGTATAGTCTCGCTAAGTATTTTTATATTTTAAGTTCAGAGATTGATTTATGCCCTTGGGCATATTTGTACAGCTAAATCCCCTTCAGATTTGAAGTCCTCGATTCCTGTTGGCTTGGTGGAGCTATGCCATCAAACATCAGCTCCTATGCTGGTACCTGCTGTCTCTGGGTGTGCCCCAATAACCCCATGTAGCTCTGTTTGGTCTTCTGACAGATTTGAAAGCCAATGCCTCTAACAGGCCATGGCCTTTTTGTCATTATCATAGGATTGATCTCCGTATTTTCACTAGCAAAAGTGGTTAGTTTTTTAACAACAAAGATAACATTCAAGATGTTAAAAGCAGAATTAATAAAATAGTGTGCTGTTTTCTGTTTTCAATTTGTAAAGCTCCAACTTCTGCCATTATTTTGGTTATATCTTTATCTACTGGATTGGAGAGCCTTAAATATGTGCTGCTTTCTTCTTGTGAAGGTCCCTGTGAACTGTAAACAAGTAACTTGTAGATCTTTATTTGAAGACCTAGTTAGAGTATACTTAAGCCTCTCATTTCAAGGCCTCTGCTCCTGCTTTTGAAACAGTTTTGTGCATCTATATTTAACTGTCTTCCAGTTTTCAATTTTTTAAATTATTTGGACAATAATTATGGATGTGACATTCAAACATCATTAGGATGAACACAAAATGCTTGTGTTTCTACTTTTTTATATTGTAATTTGTTCTAATAGTTTGATTTATTTGAAAATAGCTTTTATTCACAATTTCTTACCCTGTTAACTCTAATAGCTATTGTTTAGACCTTGTCATGGTGAAGTGATGTCTTTGAGTTCAGTAAAGTTACACTGAAGCCAGTGGAGATAGACTGATTGGTGACAGTATAAATCTGGTCACTATCTACAGTTCATTTGGCTTTAATGGATATCCAGCATTTGTAGCTGCCAGAACATGATGGAAAAAGTGAGTCAAGAAAAAATACTCTTCCAGTGTTCTAAAAAGAGAAAATTGCTCGGAAGGTTCCTTTCTCTTCTTTATTATGTTTCATTCATGAGAATAATTGTGGGCGTAATTAAATGTAAATTTCAGATGCAGTCAGATATTTCTATATCTAAACACAGCAGCGATGCCTAAAGAGAAGGAATGGTTTAGAAAAGGAAGCTGACACGGAGCCTGGCACAAAATCAGACCCATATGTTATTTTTCATAATTGTTTTCTTTAAGCTGCTTCCAAGACACACAGGGGTGCATAGCACAGTGGGGCTCAGTGTTTGTGCAGCCAAAGGGTCACAGTACAAGCCAGGGGCTGCATGTGTACAGCTTGTTTTATGTCACCTGGTGACTCTCCAGTCTTGTCTCTACACCTTTGAGGGTCTGTTCCCTGGTATTGGGGGAAGCTGCTGAAAAGTTTCTCAAACCTTGTGCATTTGTTCCAGATGAGCTGATAGGAGAACAGCAGGCTGCCGATTCATCAACTGCACATGCTGCAGAAAAGCTCTTAAAAATATTGAATGTTTCTCACCACTCCAGTGATTTTGCAAAGGACAGTTCTGCTGAGTTATTTTCATGGTCACAATTCCTTTTGTGAAGGATGGTCAGAGTCTGTTCAAGTCAGTGGAAAGATTTCCATTGAATCCAGATTGCTTGCTGGCTCCGAGTTGGACAGGTTCACACTGGTAGTCTTTTGGCATTAGTGTTGTAAGGAATGTTTGACTCTTCAGTGATTTGTCACGGAAAAGGTTACCTACTGTGAGAACAGGAGTTAGAAAACTAGGCAAGGCTTGGAAACACCTTAGTTCTTACTGTCTGTTAGTGGTTTATTTTAGTTTCACTGGCAAGTGTTCAGTTTTAGGAGCCGCCTGGGCTTGCCTGGGAGGTCTGATCCCATCACCAAGGAATGGTTCCTCACTTGAAGCACCTCACCCCCATTCAACTAACAGTGTCTCACTTTGGTGGCTGAATCCTAAACACTGGAAAAGCAATATTCTGGCAGTATGGATGCAGTAGATTTTGTGGAAGACAACAATAATGAGCCCGTTACCTGCCTTGGTTTTTTTCCCCACTAGTGTTTGTAGTTCTGGAGTTTCACTTGGAGACTCCAAACTCATTCTTTATGTATTTGTGAGAAAGCATGTCCTGTGACTCCAGGCCCTATATCTATTTTTGTAGTAGCTTGTGTATCTTGCAATTCATTCCTAAGACACTGCACTAGCTTTGTGCATTTCTGCTGATAAAAGGGCTCTTCTTACACTTGTGTGGACTTGTGTGCTCATGTGCTTGTGTAGCCAAGGATCCTGCTTTCCTTGTATGCCCTGACATTTGATGGCTGGTGTGATAACATGAACAATTACATCACACAAAGGCTATGCTCTAATGTATTGACTTTAACAAAGATTGTGAATAATTCATTCTCACCGTAATGCTGCCAAAGTTTTATCTATCAAAGCTACAAATACCTGTGCTGGAAGAAAAACTTTCTCCTTCGTGGCATGCCAGTTTCCATGTTCTACTCTGTCCTGTGGCAAAGTCAGTCCATGCCTGCTGTTGCAGAACTATGAAGTGGGTCTGCCATTGCAGAATTGTCATTAAAATGTCACAGTACAGTTAATGTGTGTGTGTCTCTGTGAACCTACATGAGGTGGTTTATTCCATGTGACTTCTCTTAGCTGTTCTGAATTTGTGTTTCTTGTATTTCTTCAAAATGTGCAATTGCTCTGTATTTACTTCATGTTCTTCTTCTGCCCCATGACAGCCAGAATGGGACCTGTACCATGTCCAGACGCCAGAACACCATCCAGGAGCTTTTGCAAAACTGTTCGGATTGCCTGACACGAGCCGAGCTCATAGTGCAGCCCGTGAGTGCTTCTTGTTCTTCTTACCCAAAGTGATTACGAATATTACATACATATTCTGTGTTGTTATCTGGACTCACAGGCTGCTTCTTCATCTCCTTTCTCCCCATTCAGCTGCTTGTGTGAGGCAACCGGGAGTGGAATGACATATCTCCCTGCTAGGTCTCCTTCTTCCCTCCATACTCTGTTCAGTAAAACTGATTGAAATGTATCTGCTTAATAAAAGAGGTCTTCTTGATTTAAAAAAAAAGCAAAACCCACCCTCAAAAAGATTCTACCGCATCTTATTTTTCAGTTTTAGATCAGGACCACTGTCAGTGTAAATACCTGTTACTAATGCTATGACTACTTACACTCCCTTAGTGGAAATACCTTCATTACCTTTATTTTATTTTTCCAGATGATTCCTAAAGAAGTAAATGGAACTAGACTAAAGTCTTCTTGGCTGTTTCAGCTCAAATACATACAGATAATCTCTGCAGTATGCTACTCTGGTACAAACCCAGAGTGCCTGGGGGCGGGTTGCTCACTGATGCTAAATTCACTCCTGGCAAACATGGGGTGTCCTCTGTTCCTGCTGAAGTCAGGGGAGGTGCGGGGTGGTGAGTGCATCCTGCTGTTGAGGCCACTGAGATGTGAAACCCATTCACAGTTCTGGCAGTAGATGTGATTTAATGCACACTTTTGGACCCCTCTGTGGACAGAAAATTCTTTCAGAAATGAACTATGTGGTTAGGAGTTCATTTCCTTTTCAGAGATACAGGACGTGTGAGCATGTTTATATAAAAATCAATGCCAGAGTAAACACTGCCTTTTGTTCAGGATTAATATTATTCCAGTGAAGTTGAAAGAAAGATATGTTTAGTTCCAGCTTGGTGCCACAACATGCATTGCTTAGTTTGTTTCTGTCTTTTCTTTTCTTTCTGAGGGACAGAGCAATGAGGTCCAGAACATTGTATTTGCAAAATCAGGTCACAGCTGCATTATGTTTTGTTCAGCATGGCTGTGTCAGTGTGGGATGTGGGATGAGGTCAAAAAGCCATGTCTTCCTGGTTGAAACACCATGACCATGCTGGTCCAACTGCACTGAGGGGATGCATGGATTTGCCTAGACTTCGGGTGATAAGATGGGATGCAAATGTGATGGGGCATGGAGCTGGACCCAGGCAGATGGTATCACTCACATTTTTGCAGGAGGGGGAAGTCTTAGAACCTCAGGGAAGCTTGTGGAAAATCAGGAGCAATATCCACCATCTCCTACTAGGACAGTGTTTCCTTCTCATCTTCTAAACACAAAAGCATAATGTCTTAAGAAGTTAGCACACCATGTGAGGCCTTGGCTCCACTGAAATAAACATCAAGATGTGCTGTTCTTTATTGAAAGTTTTGTTTGACGTTACATTTTAATAATTTTCTTCCATATTTTATTTTAATAAGAACTTTCCAGTGACTGTGGATCCTTTGCTAGTTGCCCTTCTGCTGGTTAAAACTGGCAGTCAGAGACCTGGCAGTTGAAACTTACCAGGCTTCCTAAGAAAAAAAATCAGTCCTCACAACATCTCTTTTAAGAAAACCAACATGAAGCTTAGGTGATGAATATTTAAAATAATCTCCCATCTTTTTTTTCTTTAGGAATTGAAATATGGGGATGGCGTCCCACTTAGAGGGAACAGGGATCTGGAAGACTGTTTTGCACAGGCAAATGACCAAATGGACATCCTGGATGGGCTGATCAGAGAGATGAGGCAGATGGGCCAGCCCTGTGACATGTATCAGAAAAGGTATTGTCAGGGTAGGGTTGGGGGTGGGAATGTGATTGATAAAAGTCTGTGGTAACTCAAGTGCTCACCTTCCCTGATGTTGCAGGGTGTGATAGAAATCAATAAGGTGGAACTAAATCTGTTTGGTCATGCTAACATGGAGAAGGGCCTTGCAATAATATATTTCTGATAGAAATTTATGCCTTAGTTACCTCCATGAAATCTTAGCCAGTATATTTTTTCCATGGTCTTTGCTTTCAGCACTTTGTTTTGAATAGTTGGTGGTCCATTAGGAGAGATAAATTGCATTTTTTGTGTGTTTTCTGGGTGTTTTGCTCACAGACACTAAGGGGTTCTTTCCCTTTCAGGCTGCTTCAGCTCCAGGAGCAAATGCGTGCCCTGTACAAAGCCATCAGTGTTCCCCGCGCCAGGAGGGCCAGCTCCAAAGGCGGTGGCTGCTTCTCCTCTCAGAGTGGCTCGGGCTGGGATGAGTACACGAAACGTGTCACAAGTGAATGTTTAAGCTGGATGAGGCAGCAGAAGGTAAACCTGTGCAAAACCCAGGGACAATGCTAAAACCTGGTGTTGTTTATGAACATCACCTCATATGTAGTAATGTTTTGGGTGCCAGTAGAAAAGTAAAAGTACACATGAATGCTCACATGTTATTCCAAGTTCTTTTTTTTTACCCCAGTATTGCAGATACAGTGAATTCCCACTGAAATCCAAACATGGATTGCGGTCTTCTTTTGCAGAGGAAAAGGTGTGGAAGTTAGATTTGAAAGCTAACTGAAACACAGGTGTTAACATAACAAAAGGCATTGGCATATTTGCGTTGGAGATTATTGTGCTCAGTATTTCCCTCCTTCCTTCCTTGCACAGATTTCCTTTGATTCATATTTATTTTAACCCTTTACACAGATAGGACCATCTTCACAGATTTAGCCATTGTCCAGTGTTTTAGAGTTGTTCTCCCCCTCTGCTCTGTCTTTATCACAGAGCGGTAGAGCTGATTACCATGGGACTAGGCTTTCAGAAGTCAGTGCTGAAATGCACACTGAAGTGCTGAAGCCACTGTTTGTTGCATTCTGAGAACAAATTTGCCAATTCACAGCTGTTGCTAATGTAACCTGGAGTGGAAAACACACACTGAGAGCCCATGCTCTGTTTTGTGCTGTTGAGGTGAAAGTTGTGTGTTGAAGTGAAAGTTGTGAGTTTGTGGTTGGACATCCCTTTCTGAGAGACGGGTAGGGAGGATGGAACAAGGTGGCTGAAGTCACACTTTGCAGACTCCTTGTAAATTGAAATTGCATTATTTTTATCTCTCTATATTAGTTTGTTTCTTTGTGATTCTGTCGTTATTATCAGCGTATAGCACTTGCCGGGTGGGTCTTACACAAACCAAATGAGGAGGGTAGAGCTCTGTAGAGCTGCAGTATTTTTAAGTGAGTGCTAGTTATAGTCTAGTCTCTTGGTGTGGCATGTTTTAGAGGAGGAAGGGGAAGTGGAGGTGCACTCCTTGCATGGTAATGTGTATAAGCATTGTGCCTGGACAGCAGCAGCAGAGGTTATTGCTCTACACATGCTGTGGGAGAGGAGGCTAACCATCAGACCTGCCATGGCTTGAGGAGTGATGTTGGACAGACTCTGGGCACACTTCCAGCGATGAAAGATGGTGAACATGCTGCACCTCCCAAAGGCACCACGTGATGCCCTGCTCAGACACCCCTTGCTAAACACAGGGAGCATAAGCAAGTGCTTTATAGCTGTGTTCCCACACTAAACCTCTTGTGAAAGTAGAAGGTTCTCGCTCTCTCTCTCTCTCTCTTCCCCTTCATCCCTACAGCAAAGCTGAGGTGGGGCCAGTAAGCACTTACCTCACTGGGAAAATTTATTTTGAATTTGCCACCATGCTGCTTCTTTCCATTGTGCCTTGCTGTGTCCCATTACTTGCTCACATTGAGACATAGGATAATGTTTCCCCTAGTAATGCGGAAATGGGAAAAAGTTCTGACCAGCTGCAGCTTTTTGCTGTTTTTCTGGTTTTTGTCTGGATGGTTTGCTGATAGGAGAATCAGGTGGTAGGGAGGGTAGGTCAAATTTCCAGTGCAGAACTAGGGAAAGTGCAGTGAAATCCAGACAGCCTTTGTTCACATATGGCAGCCAGCCATGACTGCCACTGTTGCTACAGTCTCTTTAGACTGTTTAAATATAACGAGAAGGGTCAAAGTCCTGTAACTTTTAAATGGCTGAATGAAAAATGGTTTCGTTTCTTGGATCGTTTTCAACACTGCCTTTGAACCCCTACGCTTGAGTTCTGGCTTTATTGTCATCTGTTGACTCATAGAGATTTGACTCCAGGCTGGTAATTACCAAATTCAGTCCCAACCCAAGATTAAGATACCTATTTCTTTACTGGGCATGTGCACAGACAGGCATTCAGACAGAGCCCTAGTGTGTCTTTGCAGCATAAAAGAGGATTTGGAGTTTGGGGAGCTGAATTTAGAGTTAGGTGGCATTTAATACTTGAAAAAAATGAAACAAGGAACTGCAGTCAGTTTTTGGGTTAGTAATTAGCAGGTGTGTCACTGTTCTCAAGGCTATTTCTAGAGATTTTCACTTCACATCCTACAATTAATATTGCCAAAATGCAAGGCAAACAACATGTTTTCTAATAATTTCAGTTTATCTTCTGTGGGGTTTTTTTCATTTAGTGTGACTGCAGGTTTTTGAAGTTCACATGAGCAAAATTAAAATGGAAATCTGATGTACTGGGCTGTAGAACTTAACTGGGCATTGTCACGTGAATCGCATGAATAGCATTGCTTGAGAAAGTAATTTGTTTTCAGAGTGATAAGAATGTAATTTTACTGTAGAACATAAAATAACAGTTTGGTCCAAAGAAAACCAGATGAAAATACACTAGTGAGTGTGCTTCATCTAGTCTAACTATAAACAACTGAAATATTTTTCCTATTTTGTTTCATCTGCTTTGTGAGCCTGTCACACAGTTTAATTGATGGCAATTTAGAGAAATTGTAACCCCCTATTCAGAAGTTCTGTTTATTTCAGTTTCATTCTCTACTGCATAGTCTGTTTCCTTCAGTTGAATTCCTTTATGCTCCACTTCAGGCAGTAATGTTGGAAATGGAAGTACCAATCCTGTTTCTTGCTCCTAGGTTGAAATGGAGCAAGTGAAGTGGGGGTTTGATGCAGCATCCATTGAGCAACAAATTGGCGAGCACAGGAGAACTCACAATGCCATTGGAGACTATCGTTGGCACCTGGACAAAGTCAAAACAGATCTGGTAATTACTGTCCTCCCTTACACATTGCTTGGTCTGGATTTATAGCATTGTCCTACTCGTGTTCCACTACAAAAAAAGGAATGCTGAAAAGTTCATCCCCTCTTCAGAAAGCACCGATGTTGTGATAGCAACCACTTTCAACCCTAATTCCATGATAATTTTGTGTTTCACTTCTTTCCTCAGAATTTTAAAATGAAAATTTAGCAGCTATTTGGCTTTTTGTTGTTGTGCACCAAGGCTGGCAAATAAATATTGTCGTATTTTTTGTGAGAAGAATGGCTAAGAATGATTATTCTCACTTGCTGTCTGAATATATTAAACAAGAAAGTGAAAGAATAAGGTGGGTGCTCAGATGCAGCCTTGAGTCATCAGATTTTTTTCTGTGAAAAATAACCAAATTCTGGACGAAGATTAAAGCTTTTCTTAGGTGTTGATATTATTTTTGTTTTGTTTTGTTTTTTCCTCTGAGACTTCTGTTGCCCTCTGAATTTTGTGATTGGAATAAAGAAGTGACTGAAAATGCAGTAGTTAACTTCCTCTCCCATCAGCCCAGCAGTTAGGTATAGGAGAGAGGAGGCTTATTTAATTTCCATTCATCTTTTCTCTTAACTGGGAGGAGAGTTCAATCTAAAGAAAAGATAGTCTGTTCTGGAGCCCTGATCTCTCAACCAAGCTGAAGAGTGAAAAGGATTTTGCTCCCTTTTCCCTTCTTCTTCGAATTGGAAAGGTGATATTCTGCCCTGTGGAATACCAATTCCAAGGCTGGGCAGGTTCCCAGCCATAGAAATGGGGATAAAGACTGGAGCTGTCTGCTCACATGGTAATTTATACTAGCTCATAATCTCCAAAGCTAGCTCTAGGACTAGCTGGTCTAGGAGTTTGGTGCAGAAAGAAATCCAGTTTCGAGTGTTGTTTTGGTATTGCAGATTATGTGCAGACCTGGTTATATACTAAGCATCCCTGAGAGTAGTAGGTTTGTCCAAGCCTTGGTTTTATTCTTCCTGAGTCATCCAGTGGAGCAAATCTGCTACTGACAGATGTCTCTTGCAGGCATTTGCAGGTTACCACTTGCAATTATTATGATATTGACCCTGTAAAGCAAATACCAGCAAATAGGCAACTTGTAAAAGGCTCACTAAGTATTTGCTGTCTCTGTTCCAGCGGGAGAAGGCTGCGGTTCATCAGCTGGAGGAAGAATATGAAGGCCTGCTGGTAAGCATGGGATGTGGTCATTTCTGATACCCTGTTTGCTTTACTAACACCTACGTGATTGTCAAGGGACGCTTCAGGTTTTGACACAGTGACAGATCCATATTTAAATAATTTTATTTAGCAGTGCTTTGTAGTTTCTGAAAGTTTCGTTTTGAATCATGGACTTGAGATTAATTCATTGCCTGCTGTATAACTGACTTATTCTCACGAGGAAGTTTCTAGTTTGCACCTGGTGAAGGGAGTTGGTCACTAAGCAGGTGAAGAGTAGAACTGTACCTCCTTAATGGGAGTAAATATAGTGATGAAATTAGGCTGTATATGAAGCTTAAAAAGTTACTCAAAGGTGGGACTGGAACCAAATTCTGTGTAGGGCTGTGCATCTTCCCTGCTGTGGATCTTCATGTAAAACACAGCGAGAATCTTGTGCAAATGGTTTATTTAAACCTTGGGATCAGGATCTGATTCCTGGCAGTCTGATTTCAAGCAACAGGATGTGTATTATGATGTGAAGACAAAGAATTTTTTCATGAAGTGTCAACTGTGCAAAAGATGCTGCTATAACATCAAGGATGTACTATGAGCAGCAAATGCAAGTAAAAGTGATGTTAAATATTCAGACATTTCTTGCACTTCCCTCCATGCCTTTTTGCTTGCCTACCTACATGTCTGCCACACGTGTGTTTAAAATAACTTTGAGAAGCTGCTGACATCAGGTTCCCATTGTTCTGTAAATCCTGACATGTTGTCCACTGTCCATTGCCAACAGGTTTCATGGTTCAATAAACTCAGGGACATCTGCTGTCCATTGCCAACCGGTTTTACAGACGTGTGGGTTTTCCTGTTATTTTATTTAAAATAAAAATAAAATAAAGAAGGCCATGCTGTGCTGTGCTCTTGGCTTCCTTTTCTCCACCCAACTCAGGTATTTATGTGTTTATGGCATCTCCTTTCTGTACTTCCTTGCAGAAATATTCCTTTGAGAGAATGGATCAGCTTCGCCAGTTCCAGAACCTCATCCAGGCCACCAGCAGAGAGATCATGTGGATCAATGACTGTGAGGAAGAGGAGCTCCTCTACGACTGGAGTGACAGGAACACTGATATTGCTAGGAAGCAGGAGTCCTTCTCTGTAAGACAGCTCAGCCTCCCCATGTTTTCCATGGGCCCCCTTGGAACAGTCAGGGAGGAACAGCCTCTCTTGGAGAGACTCATCACAGGGTGTTTCTTCACTCTCTTGAAGTTCCTGGGGGTTTTTTATCAACAGTTTTCAATTAAGTACTATGTAATAGCCTTTTGAGCCAAGGCAGGACATTTTTTGGAAGATTTTGCTCCCATTCAATGAGTTGTCATGGTTTATTTTGACCTTGGAATGTGGCCTTCTTGGTACAGTCCACTACGGACCAGTGATCACATGCAGCTTGTGCACATGTTGTTGTGCTGGCATGCCAGACTAAGGGACTTGAATCAAGCAGTTCTGATTCTCCCTCTTAGGACTGTGCAGGGGTCAGAGGTCCCTGTATTTGGCCCTGATTGTCTGTCACCGGGAAGTAGAGCTAGGCTCTCTTCCTCTGGTGGTTGTGCCAGCAGCACGTTGAGTGCACGGTCGGACGTAGTTTGCCCTGCTCCTTGTCATCTGTGGGTGTGCAGGGAAATTGAGCATGTGTGTTTGTTTAACCAGCATTGCTGCTGATCACGAAATTGAAAAAGGAATGAAAGTTCACACTATTAAGGAGGTGGGGTTTTTTTTAGTTCAGTTTTTCTGGATGTTTCAAGATGCAGTAATTTTTGCTTCCATCATTCCTAAGAAAGGCAGAACTTCGTGTGCTTTGCTCTGTGAAGTAACAAGCCTAGAGACTAGAATCAAGAAGATTGCACCTTCTTTGATTCTACTGTCTTCATAATTAACTTCAGTACACCTAATGGAAACACTTTATAGTGTTAGAGGGGATGATTTTACATTATCACAACTATCTGGGAAATTTTAAGCAAATCATCCTGTGCAGTGTACCTTTGGAGCGTGTTTAATGCTGTGTTTTGGTTGTTTAGAAACGTATGAGTGAACTGGAGCTTAAAGAAAAAGAACTCAACAAGCTAAAGCAAGAAAGTGACCAGCTGGTGCTCAATCAGCACCCTGCTTCAGACAAAATTGAGGTGAGTTAGACTTCATGTGATTTCACTTGCTCCTTTAGTTGCTACATGGGAAAAGTTCTCAATAAAAGTCCACATACAAAGTTCTGCATTTGGACCCAAGAAGGGTTTGCCTGCCCAAAATCATGTCCATTTCACCCAGCTGTATGAGCTGCTCTGATAAATGTTATTACCTTCCTCTACAAACCTGGCCATTATCAACTGCATGGTGATAGAAGTAAAAATTAATTCTAAGCTTAAGGAGTTATCTGAGTGTACTGAAATTGCTGTATCTTGTTTGAGCTGACTACAGTGCAGTGGAATTCATGGTAGGAAGGCATGTCATTACTGTTCTGCTGTCTTAGTAGGCATGTTTTGAAAAAAGCCACACCCTTTGTTGAGGGTTTCTGTTTAATCCAGGTGCAAATACTTTCTGCAGCTGAAATTCATAGTGCCTTTCTACAGCTTAGCCAAGACAGTTTTGCTTTCACAGCTTGGTGTACACTTACTTTTTGATTAAAAAGGCTGCAACAATTTGGAAGACTTCATTTTATTAGGAAATGCTGTAGTTGTTGCAGTTTCAAGAGTGCATAAGAACCCTGCAACTGAAGAAGCTAAAAGGAAAAAGAATTTAATCCTTTCTGCTTTTCAGTGTGTTTACTTTGTTAACTGTTATCATGTTGTGTAAAATGCAATTTCTCCTGTAGTCAGTTTCTCTCTTAAAGGAAAGATCCTTGTAAACTCCAGCAGTGAGGTGAAAGTTGCATGTAGTTTCCTAAAGAATGTACATTATGGCTGCTTGAGTATTTTGAATCTAAAAACAACCAGCATAAAGTATCATGTTTGGAAGTGTTCCTTGGAAGAAAGAGAACATGGCAATTTGCAGCTGAAATACTTTATTTGCACTACTTTGTGCATTTCACCCCTTTTTGTTAATGCACCTGGGGCTTTATGCTGATCAAACAAATTCAGGTCATGAACAGATTTCTCTTTGTGTCTCACAAGCAGGTATTTAACTCATTTCAGTTAGGTGGATGCTTAGAAGTTGCAAAACCATTTGCATGAGTTACATTGTTCTGGTGTGCATGAATTCGTTTTGGCAGATTTTTCATTTGCATTTATGTGGAGCGTAGATAATTTTGCTTGAGTCTAGGTGTGGGAGAGAGATCAGTATGGTGGCCTGAGTTGTGCATATTACTGTTTTTCTTAGGCCTACATGGATACATTGCAAACTCAGTGGAGCTGGATTCTTCAGATCACCAAATGTATTGATGTTCATCTGAAGGAGAATGCGGCTTACTTTCAGGTGAGTAGTGATGTGGAGAATTCACACAACTTTTTTTAAAAGTGAGAATCCCATCACAGATATATTTATTGTCCATAGCACACTGTTGCCATGTTATAAATGCTACCATTGAGCCAGAGATGAACTGGGATTTCTCATTAAAGGAGTCCATAAATTTTTAGCAGACATTTTTAAGAGTTGCACACAGCCAAATTCAAAACTTTTCTCCCATAGTTCTTTGAAGAGGCCCAAGCCACAGAGTGCTACCTGAAAAACTTACAAGACTCTATCAGAAAGAAGTTCATCTGTGATAAGAGCATGTCACTGCAGACTTTGCTGGAGCAGATCAAAGAGCTGGAGGTACTGTCACACTTGCCTGACAGGTTATGTTCTGCTTTTCCGGGAAATCAGCTGCCCTCTTTAGATACCAAATGTAAACCCAAGTGCACTGCAATGTTTAAATACAGTACTGTATGAACTTGAGACCATTATATTTTTAAGTCTGTAACAAGTCCAACAAATTCCCAAGTTTCTGACATGTGAACAAATGAAAAATGAAAAGGAATGCTTTTATTCTTCGGTGGTAGAATAGATTTTGCCTCAAAGGATAAGTGCCTTTGATAAATGATTCTTCATGTCACTCTATCACCATTGTCTCTTTGAAAGGATATGAGTCAGCTTTTTTAGCTGTTGGCTTCTCATGAATTAAGTACTACTGTCCCAAATTGGAGGAAAAATGGTCAGTCGTGTAAAAGGCCAATTGATGAAGTCAGGTTTGAAAGTGTAGTTGTTCCCTTTTTTTTGGTTAGCATTCATTTTGGTAGAGTCTTTCAATTTATGCCTGTGTTTCTTAAACACCACTTTAGCCACATTGAAGGTCTGTATGAAAAACCTGCTATGCAAATTTTGCAAACTTTGCATCTTGCCAGAACTGCAAAGGTACTTACTTGGATGTTTCTCTGCTCTTTTTAAAACGGCAGTGTTACATTGTAGGCCAAAACTCATCCCATTGGAGCTACAGTAAGTTTTGCCTGCTATAAGCTCCGTATGCATCCCTCTCTAAATAAAACAGTGGGAACTAGATGCCTTTTCTTTTTAAAACGAACTTTTAACATCCAATTAATCTTTGCAGAATGAACGAGAGAGAATTCTTGAATACAAGAGGCAGGTGCAGAGTTTGGTGAACAAATCCAAGAAGATTGTGCAGCTGAAGCCACGTAACCCAGACTATCGAAGTAACAAGCCCATTATCCTCAAGGCTCTGTGTGACTACAAACAGGATCTGGTATTGTATCCCTTTTTGGCTGAGAATTAACACCATGTAAACTAGAACATGGCAAATTACTTCGTAAGCAAACCACTGAGCTGACAGGTGTAACCCCTTTATCTGCTTTTGGTCAGCTTGAATTTCTTTGACAGAAGAAATTCTGCTTTTCTTGCCATTATGAATAAACAAGCTAGGTTCTGACTGGTTAACAGATCTAGTCAAAATTATTATTATTAATCTATTAAATAGAATTAATACTAATATTTCAAATTAGCACATAAAAGTCTCATTGATAATAGGATTAAAATTATTATACTGATGCTTCCCAGCATCCACACCTTGTTTTTTGGGTTATTGCTCACCTTTCCAGTGTCTGTCTGGATCCTTAGGCGAGCAATTCATGTAACAAAAAGTGAGGAATATGCAGTTAGTCATTGGTATTCCCATTTTTATTCTGGATGGGATATGAAATGAATGTTGATGTTTTTCTTCCTCCTCAGTACTGGGGCTGCTTGGGTTTATTTCTGTATTTTTAACTTAACAGTAAGTTGAGATGTGCTTTCTACTTACATGCTTTTTCCTGCACCGTGGCCACACCCGTGGCTGCCTGGTGTCAGGATTTCTGGCAGTTGGAGCTGGTGAATCTGGCTCTGCCACACTCACTCCCAGTCCCTTTGCAAATATGGATGCAGCACTGAACATCCTTATGCCTCCAGCTCACTGGCTTAAAGCCACACATGGTTGCATAGCTTACCAGGCCATGTGTCCACAGTCAGTCTTTGGTGTTTGTCGGGGCAAGCCCCAGGTCTGATCATCTACCAGACTGGCAGGTGCTCAGAGTATTCTGTGGCTCACACTTGGGCTTTTATGGGTTTTCTTCACATGGAAACCAGATTCAGGGAGAAGGGGTTGATCTGTACTGATCTATTGCCCCAGTATGAAGCCGAGATGCACAACCAGACCTGGCAGCTGGGAAGCACTCCTGCTTCTGTGATCTAGAAGCATCTGCCTTGTCTGTCTCTCCTGGAAGCCCCACCTTACTTAACTAAAGACAAACAATGTTGTGCATCCCCCACAGAAAACGGTGCGCAAAGGAGATGAATGTATCCTGAAGGACAACAATGAGCGCAGCAAGTGGCTGGTGACCGGCCCCGGAGGAGTGGATATGCTGGTGCCATCTGTCAGTCTTATCATCCCACCCCCCAATCCATTAGCAGTGGATCTTGCTACCAAGTGAGTTGCTGTCTGGGTTTGGACACTTGCCACGGGGATTAGGGTTTGCTCAAAATAGCAACCAGTCACAAAGTGTGTTCTGTGCTTTGATCAGAGTGCACTCCCCCTGCCCCTAAGGGTGGGGGATTAAGGACTAGACCCTTGACTTGAGGAAAGTCGCTTCAGTGAAGCTTGCTGGGATCTAGGTTGGGGTCTAAAAAGATTTAAATGTTAATGTCTATGAGGTTTTTCTTATCTGTAATAATGAGAGTCATGCATAAATTAATTTCCAAGATTATTTCAAGTAGAGAACGAGCCTTAACACACTCCACATCTGGTGGGTGTTTCTTGGGATGTTTTGTGGCTGTACTACAAATACAGATACATTTTGATCATGCTTTTTTTTTTCTCTCATGCCAGAATTGAGCAATACTATGAAGCTATTTTAGCTTTGTGGAACCAGCTGTATATCAACATGAAGAGCCTGGTGTCCTGGCACTATTGTATGATTGACATTGAGAAAATCAGAGCCATGACTATTGCCAAGGTAAGACACCAGCTGGCCTTGCCTGCAGACCAGAGACATCTGTGACTTGATGTCTGCTGTCCCAAGCAGACCATTCAGTATCCTGTGCAGATGTATGTTCAGCAAAACCATGGACCTTCCTTTTGCTGGGTTGCACAAACACTCACACGTATGGAAGTTGTAATTTTGTTAAAGGAGAAACAAAATGCTTTCCTACTCAAACACAATAAAGATAGCAGGATGATTAGCTAAAGGAATTTATTACATACTTGCTGTACTTGTTCCCACTGTACAAGGGCATGGATAAACAGAGTAAGAGGTAGAATTTCAAACTGCTCTTAAGTTATGAAATGATGGTAACAAGGATAGATTAACTCTGATGGTACTCTTAGCACCATACTTTTAGAGGCAGCCTAGTTAGAATTTATTCTAAAGTGTGATTACTTTGGGGTTTTTATAGGTTTATTAGTTTGTTCCTTGATGATTAACTAGTCATAAAACTTCCCCAATTGATTTTTTTTTCTTTTATTTCAAAATTCCCTTCTTCCTTATTTCAGCTGAAAACAATGCGTAAGGAAGATTACCAAAAAATAATAACTGACCTGGAGATCCATTATCAAGAATTCCTCAGGAACAGCCAAGGCTCAGAGATGTTTGGTGATGAAGACAAACGAAAGATCCAGACTCAGTTCACTGACGCTCAGAAGCATTACCAAACCTTAATCATACAACTGCCTAATCAACCACGACAGCCACAAACAGGTTTGTAGTCTTCCTGGCTCTTGCAGAGTTTGGACTGCTGAGGTTTCTTTGTTCCAGAGGTGGTGGGCAGTGCATTCTTTTTATGTGAAAATGTTCTCTTCAACATATGAATGGGAGCATGTTCAAGAACTCTTTTGCAGTCTCCCAACATAACAAAACTGGCCATGCACAAGGGAGTATTTTGTTTTTCCTTCCTTTGGAGGGAATCTGGGAATAGTCCTCCAAAATTCATGGAACTTGCTGGGAGAATGAGAAGAATTTAGTCTATCTGATAGGTTTTCAGTTATTAGGAAGCAAAATCTCACTGCTACATTTTAGAGAGCAAGTTTATCTTTTTGTGAAGGAGAGATTTCATTCCCTGAAACAGCTGCCTAAGGGCCCAGATCTTCTACCTGTTCTCAGTTCTACAGATCAACTCAGTACTTGGACGATTTGGGCACTGCCTTGGCTTCCTAAATGTGGGTGCTCAGTTCTCTGGCAGTTGATGCTTACCCAATTCATTTTACAGTGGTCCCAACTGAGAGCTGTCCCGTGGGTTCCTCAAACACCATTATCGTTAATGAGAGAAACCGAGAGCTTGAGAAGCAGGAGGCCTGGCTGCTGATGGAGCTTCAGAAACTTCGGCGTCAGATTGAAGCTTCTGAGATTCAGATGGTTCAAAGAGCTCCTCTTGGAGTGGATCAAGGGGCTATGCACGACTTTTCAGCCAGAATAAAGGACTTAGAGGTAACTGTGGATGTTTTTCTTTGAGCATCTCTGTGCTGCAGAGCATGCTGCAGTTCTGTTTATGATCAGCTGGGAAAGACACACATCCTGTGCAGAAAATTCTCAATTGGAAACTAATCATGATGATTTGGATTAGAATTTAGCTGCTAATTAGAAAAAGTTGATTCTTAAATTTTAGAAGTCAAATTCTGCCAGGCAAGGAATACAGAAAGACTGATGTCAAGTGGCTGTGAGTTCATGTTAAGCCTCATCCAGAGCAAAGTGCCATTAAAATCCTTTTCCAAGGACTTCACTTAACTACCTACCTGTAAAGTCCTGTCTGTGGGATACAGACTGGATACATGAGACTTAATATCCCTCTCCTAGTTCTTTAGATTTGTAGGAGACCATGGAGAGAAGATTGGTACAAAAAGATTATAGGTTCAGCATATGAGAAAATCCTGTGGGGCAATGAGGTTGCAAAGGTCTCAAGAGCAGAAGGACCTTAGCATGTCAGAGCTGAGTTTTGGAGTGGAGATGCTCAAAAAGACATATTTTGGACAAAAAAGAAACTGCTCAATATTGCTTGCCTTGAAAAAAGCAAGCTCAGCCACTGCTTCAGTCCTCAGTCAAGCTGGTTATGTAACAGCAGACTGCTTGGATAAGGAGACCAATTCCATATGTGCTGTAGAATGATCATTCAGCCAACCAAAAACATGTAAACCAGGCATTCTCTTTTTCCTTAGGGGGTGCAGAATGACTCTCAAATAATGGCTGAAACCCTCAATAAGCATAAGGACTTGCTGCCTAAC
Source organism: Dicrurus megarhynchus (assembly GCA_013399195.1). Taxonomy (NCBI): domain Eukaryota; kingdom Metazoa; phylum Chordata; class Aves; order Passeriformes; family Dicruridae; genus Dicrurus; species Dicrurus megarhynchus. The sequence continues at coordinate 830,005 of VXAD01002614.1, read as the reverse complement.
TTCAGAGGCTGTGAGAAGTATGTGTACTTGCAATCAGAGATAAATGCCCTCTTTCAAAAACTGGAAAATATTAATGGTGTTTCTGCTGGTTACTTAGACAGGTAAGTAAACTGAGGCTATAGCAATAAATACTCACTTTCTGCCATAGTCCTTAGTCCAGAAAACTGCCTTTTGTTACCAGTAGTGTAAAATTACCCCTTCTTCTCTGCAAATTGTGTACATGTTGATAGAAACAGACACTTACATGAATTTCTTCTCTTTTCTGGAAGACTTTGAAAAAAGAAAGTGAGAAGCATGGGTATCACAAAAATTTCTTCTGTTACCTATTCTCTTTAGCCAATCATCTGCAATTAATTAAAAATATCACCGTTCCTGCCTTAGTCCGTAATGGATTTGTCTTGTATCATTTAATTTAGCTTGAATGCACTGAGGTGTCTGCTCCAGGTTATTCTGCAAGCCGAAGATGTGATCAGAGTTTTTGAAGTCAGACTGTCTGAAGAGGAGACTGTTCCTTTGGATCTTGATAAAGTGGAGGCTTATCGGGCTTGTCTGAAGGTGAGGGCCAAAACCCAAGGACACAGCAAAGCAAAATCCGTAGCTGCCAGCACAGATCTATTCAGCTGGGGGAAACCCTTCCAAAACCACAGGAGATGGGAATGCTGATCCTCTTGTATTTTATGTATAGACATAAAATGTTTTGTAAATCAGGCACAGTGTTGCTGGCTGGTCAAGGGAGGGGATTGTCCTGCTCTGCACTGGTGCAGCCTCCCCTTGAGTCCTGTGAGCAGTTTTGGGTGCCACAAGATAAGAAATATATGAAGTTATTAGATAGTGTCCAAAGGAGGGCTGCGAGAATGGTGAAGGGCTTTGAGGAAGCTGTATGAGGAGTGGCTGTGGTTGCTTGGTCTGTTCAGCCTGGAAAAGAGGAGACTGAGGGGAAACCTCATGGCTGTCTGCAGCTTCTTCTCAAGGGAGGGGCAGACACTGATCTCTTCTCTGTGATGACCAATTACAGAACCCAAGGGAACAGGAAGGAACTGTGTCAGGGCCGGTTTAGGTTGGCTATCAGGAAAAGGTTCTTCATCCAGAAGTGGGCTGAGCACTGGAACAGGCTCTCCAGGGAAGTGGTCACAGCAGCAAGTCTGATAGAGCTCAAGACGTGTTTGGACAATGCTCTCAGGCATGTGGTGTGACACTTGGGGTGCCCTGTGCAAGGCCAGGAGTTGTACTCAGTGATTCTTGTGGGTCATTTCCAACTCAGGATATTCTGTGATTCTATGAAATTATTGAAAGGAATGTACAGGTTATTACTTCTTCCACGCCCTGGTTGTTGTTGCTCCCACAGCAAGGGCGGCTGCATGGAAGGTTTCTGTAATTCATTTCTGAACACTATTGTCTGTGTTTATTTGTATCACTTGTGAATGTAGATTTGAAGGCAGTATCTCCTTTCTTGCGTACAGGCTTGTTAATTACCTTTGTTGTCCTCTAGGTGTAACAAGTAAATTTGAGTATTATTGTGTGTCCTGGTTTTGCTAGAATCTATAGATTCACACTATAGAATGAAAAGTATCCAGCCTGTACAAGGGGAAAAGGGAAATAAGTGCTTTGCTGAGCACAAAGTTGTCTTGCAGATCCAGTCTTTTATCTGCCTTTATCTGCTGGTCCTTTTGTGCACTGAATGCATTTGGGAGAACAAGAACTCTTTCATTATTTTCTGTTCTTACATTTAGTAGGGGAAAAGTGTGTAGGTGGTGCAAATGGAGCACAACCTGGTTACCTTTTTATCATGTTAAATGAGAGCTGCAGTTCAGTTGCTGGGAGTTTTTCTTAGCTGGTGTAAATTTGAGCTACACAAAAAAAAAATGCTTGAGCATATCACTGAAGGCTGTAGCCATCCCTGTGACTGGGGGATACAAGGCAGACCACTGCCTGTGCTGTAAATTCCCTTTGGTGATGCCCACAGTATGCGAGTATATGTACCTAAACAAATGCATGTGTGTGCGTGTGTGTGAAGAAACACCTCCATGGAAGATGTCTATAAACATGTAAATAGGAAAAAAAAAAATCTGTGCAGGTTTTTAGATGTTTCAAAACTGGATATGCCAGTCCTGAGGCTTGATTCCACAGCTGTTTCAAGTGTAGGAAGCTTTTATACTTCAGAGAAATTTTCTAGTCAGTTGTTTCTAGGAACAAGCAAGGCTCTTGTTCTGCTCTGGTAACTGCTCTGCAGAGTTCAGAGTAACTGGAATGTTGGCTTCAGAATATGATAGCAGAGGCCTTAGGTTTAGAAAATTATTTAGTCTAACTTTAAACACATTTTTAAACCAAACTGTTTACCAAAACAGGTGTTTCACTTTAAATAGTTTAAGTTCAGCTGACATCACTATACATACCTTACTGAGTTAGAAACAACATCTTTAGATCCTAACATATTGTGCATGCTGTTCAGTTGGTTAAATATCAGTATCTTCTTAAGAAAAAATTAAGTGGCATTTTGGTTTTTTCTCCAGAAAATGAAAGCAGACCTAAATATGAAGAAGTCACTGCTGAATACCTTGGAAAATGAGCTGCAGAGAACACTTCAGATTCACTCACAGTCTTGCCAGTCGTACACCCTGTATGACATGGACATTGGAAAGTACTGTGACAAAGTTACCCAGCTAATAGACCGCTGGCAGAGGGCTGATAAGCAGATAGATAACAGGTTTGTTCATATTTTCGTAGCGTTTTCCTTGTTGCTATTGCTACCAAGATCATCTTAGCAGTGAGTCTAAAAGAACTGATGTGTGCTAATCTTTGCTTCCAAAGGGCAAATGGTGACTTCAGGGCAATATGACTTGAGCAATTGTGAATAGGTTGAACATACTTCAAAAGGAGTTGTGTAAGACCAAGCAGAAAAATGTAGTTAACCATTCAAATGTCTAACCTACGTGCTAAAGAGTTGTTCTGATTTTCTTTTATTTTTTTTCTTAATTCTTACTAATGTCCTTGGATTAAGTACTTCCAGTCAGCATTTTCCCCCCCTCAAAAAAAGAAACCATGCTTATTCCTATACTTGAGGGTTAAAAAAGTAACACTAAGAATTAAGTAACAATATCGAACCTTGAATCTGAATCTGAATCTTGAACTGAAGGCATATTCTGATTGTTTGGGGCTGAGACAGGGGGAAGATCGGGGTATGGCTTGTTTTGGTTTGCTTTATTTTGTTTTTATCTGAGGACGAAATGTAGTCCTAACTGGTTACTGGTTGTTCAGTGAAAATTGAGAACAAGCATACTGAAGTCAGCGAACTTGATTTTTATTACTGCAGTTTTATCTGTCCCTCACTTTGACAGGAAGGCCCAACCTCTGTGTATTACAGAGTTACTCAAAAGTGAGGTATTAAAAACCCGTATTGGGTGACTGATAACCAATACAATTCTCATTTATTTAAAATTTGTGTTCAGAATCTCCTTTTCAGAGCTTCCTGTAGTTTTACATTAGTTTATTTCTGTGTCTTATTTCTGAAGACTGTGTAAAGAGAGAGAAAGAGAATGCACTTTCCATTTTGACAGGTTTTTCCTTTTTTTTCCCCAGATCATGGGATTTAGAAAGGCAGATCAAACAGCTGAAAACTTACCGAGATCTCTACCAGGCTCTGTGCAAGTGGATCTGTGATGCCAAGCGTCGGCAGGATTCTATTGAGTCCATGAAGCTGTGTGATTCCAACACTATCATGAGATACCTACATGATCAGAAGGTATGCAGCACCTGAATGAGTTGTCCTCAATTATCTGGATTTTAAACAATTTTGCTATACAGAAAATACCAGTATCAACGCAGTCTGCAATACAGTGGCCTGTTTTGAATTATAAAGTATGCAAGCTACCAAAAGCACCACATATGTAGAAGGCAGGAGGGAGGAAATATTATTGTCCTCATTACTTTCTGTCAGCACTGCAACAGACTATGAACAAGGCTGGTTTTGGCTCCTGCACGTTCACTGACACTTTTGCACATCAGCTTTGAATTAACTCAAGGGACTGTAAGATCGTGCAACTTATGGCACAAATTACAGCACAAAAATAAAAAGTGAGTCAATAGATCTAAGCTAAAGTCAAGGAGCTCTCCCTACCCAGCTCTGGGTTCAGTTGCTGGGTGTTCTCTCTGAGAACAACCTTCTCATGCCCGGAGAGCTTGCTGTTGTAAAAACTGCCCAGCTACAGGTCATTTCAGGTCTCAGCCTCAGGGGCTGCAGTAGTCTCCTACTGCAGGTGCTTTCTGATGGAGGCGGCGTGTACAGGAGGAAATACTGGTAAGTCTTGCGGGAGTGTTTCATGGCTCACTTTTCTCTTGACAGAACTTGCACAGTGAAATCTGTGGGAAGCGAGACAAAGTCGAGGAGCTTCTCAAGCATGCAGATCAGTGCTCAGCTGCAATTAAGGTACTTGGATCTCAGCATTTTTGTGGGGTGTGGTTTTTCATGGTCAGGCACATCCCATTGTCTCTGCTCTGCTGACGGGTGAAGAGTCAGCTCCCTGATGTGTGTGTGTACAAAAATTGCTGGGGTGAAGTACTTCTGAGTACAAAACACAATGAAAGCAATTTGTGTACTTGCCACCTGAAGACTTTGGGATCATGCAGCAGATACCAGTGAGAGCTTCTCTTCAAGTGAATCAAAGCCTCCTTCTAGCCAGACCAAACTTTCCAGTTCACATGTTAAAAATCATAAGGAAGTCAAGAACAGATTGGTACCTTAAAAATTAGATCTGATCAGGATCTGATCTAGGAGGCAAGACAAATTCAGATTAGCAGGAGGAAAGGTGTGCAATAGCCATGAAAACCAATAGCATACAGAGCGAATGGTTTTGTGGTCCTTGCATTTTTATGTCACCTTCATATCCATGCTTTCTCCAGCTCAATCTTGCTCTCTGCAGCAAAGATTTTGCTATATATGTGACATGGCATATGTGATACAAAAGAGATGCAGGGACTGTTATTTCTGATGAAGTTTTGGTTGATAACAGTACTTAGACCAGTTACTCCCATGAATGTTTTTCATCTCCATGTAGCCCTCAACTTACAGAAACACTTGTCTTCTTGTTTTTGTAAAATGTTTTTTCTCCTTTTCCCTTGTCATTCTCCTTCATGAATCTCCACTGGGGTACTTGAACTGATGAGCTTCTGTTTATGGCAGAGGATCATCTGTACATGGTCAAAAATATAAACAAAGGAAAAATGTAGCTTTTCATTAAGAAAACAAAAGCAAAAAAACCAAAACCTTGCATTTTCTGAAATAGATTACCAGAGAATTCTTTGGCAATTTCTCAATGGGTCTTGCTTTTCCTCTTGTTTTTCAGGATTATGAACTACAGGTTGCTTCCTACAGTTCAGGATTAGAAACATTGCTCAACATACCTATCAAAAAGAGTGTGGTTCAGTCTCCTGCAGTGCTGATTCTACAAGAGGTATCTTTCTTTCCTCCCCATCAGTTTTTTGAATACATTTGTTTGTCTGTGTGAGCCCTTGTGAGTCCTACCCAGCTGTATTCTAATACTTAGCACCGTCACTGGTAATGTGCGCTAAGCACGTAATACAGCACAAGGAGTTAGTGCAGAATAGTCATTGTGCTGTAAAATCAGACCTGGGCTTGTTTAGACAGTGGATTAGCCCTCAGGAATTTACCTTATTCCTGTGCAGTGTCCACTGCATATATGTTGTGAGAAAGGTAGATTTGTGCCCCAAGTGGTTTAGTCACTTTCAGCCTGGGAATTAACTGCTGTTAAAGATTTAACTTGGGTTACTTGTGACTGTCAGACAGGAAGAGCACGATGAACCAGGGGATGATGGCTTGAATTTAATATCACATCAGCCATGGGGAGAAAACAATCTTGAAAAACAAAAAAGGTATGCATTTTTCAGAAGGAAGAACTAACACTTTTGGGGTCCTCAGAAAGTTGTGTGAATTTGTGAGGAGGAGAATTTGCTTTTTACTTTGTCAAGTGATGTGTTTGCTAAAGTAGATTGGAATCCTTTAAATGATCTGGACATAGGTATGTTCATGTCTAACTCCAGTACAAGCTGCTAACAATTCTGTTTCTTTTCAAGGCTAATGAGGCTCAGTCCCGCTATATAGAGCTTCTTACAAGATCGGGAGATTATTACAGATTCTTGAGTGAAATGTTAAAGAGCATGGAGGATTTGAAGGTATTCTAACTCTTTTCTTTAGCTTTCATTTTTATCATGGGTTAGAAAACTATCACGGATCAGAGGCAGAAAGTACAGTGTAAAATAGCTCACGAAACTATATCCAGAACTCAGAGGTGTCCTACAAACGAGGCATATTAGCAGTGTCATGCATCTTTTGTGGAGGAGTAAAGTATTTTACTAAGTGACCTCCAAGGTTGCTTATGAAGTGAGGTAGAGAACTGGTCTTCTTGGTAAATAAGGAGGTGCTCATCAAGGCACAACAAGTGATCCTTCCCTGCCCATCCCAGCCTTGACCACAGTGAGAGTACATCTACCTTGGTGCTGAAAACTTCGTGGTTAAGGGCACCTCATTTCAGCCCATATTCTAAAGTGTTTCAAAAGAAGCAACTCCTGTTTTGATACAGCTCAGTGAAACAGAGGGGCCTATTTATGAAGTTGCATATAAGGAATGTGATTTTCACCCTTTAGAAAATCACAGAGGTTCTAAAGGTGACTATTTCATACTTCCTTGGTGAACTTTTGATACACCACATTTTACTATCAATAATGCACCTCCCTCCCCCCATCAAGTATCTTTTCCCCTCTGAAGTCATTATATACTAATTTCTGAGTAAGGTTTGAACAAATAAGGATTCCAGAATTTGTCTTGATGACATTAAATTAAAAAAGGGTTTTAGCTCTCGCTGAAGCAGTGAAAAATTTTATTTTTAAGTTGTCAGTGTTACAAATGTGTATTGTATTGCATGTGATGATTTTGAAACAGTTGTCGCAAGTATTTATGGGAGTTTTTCTGTTTGTTTGATTTTCTGCTATCATGTTGCAGATGAAAAACACCAAAATTGAACTCCTGGAAGAGGAACTCAGGCTTGCTAGAGATTCAAATTCAGAGACAAGCAACAAACATAAATTCCTGGAGCAAAATCTGCAGAAGTACCAGATGGACATTTCTCAGCTTAAGGCAAAGCTGATGAGTTTGGAAGAAATGAAAAGACAAGCTGAAATGGATGGAAATTCTGCTAAGCAAAACCTAGACAAATGCTATGCCCAAATAAAGGATCTAAATGACAGAATAACCAGGTTGACTTATGAGACTGAAGATGAGAAAAGGAAAAGGAAGTTGCTGGAGGATAGATATGAGCAGCAGAAGAATGACTATGACCAACTGCAAAAAACGAGACAAAATGAGAAAGACAGTCTTGGTTGGCAAAAGTTAGAGTCTGAGAAGGTCATCAAGGAGAAGGAGTACGAGATAGAAAGATTAAGGGTTCTTCTTCAGGATGAAGGCACACGGAAGAGGGAGTATGAAAATGAGCTGGCTAAGGTAAGAAACCAGTTTAGCGAGGAGATGAGTAATTTAAAGAACAAGTATGAAACAGAAATTAATATTAAGAAGACAACAATCCAGCAGATAGCTGCACAAAAAGATGATGATGCAAAAGGCCTCAGAGCCCAGGTTGACAGACTGACAAGAGAGAACAGAGACCTTAAGGATGAGATTGTGAGGCTGAATGATGCCATTCTGCAAACAACAGACCAACGGCGGAGGGCAGAAGAAGATGCTCTCCAGCAGAAGGCTTGCAGTTCTGAGGTGTCACAGCAGAAGCATCAGTTAGAGCTGGAGCTGAAACAGATCATTCAGCTCCGTGGGGAAGACAACTCCAGATACAAGCAGGCTCTTGAGGAGGCTGCCTCAACTATTCAGGATAAAACTAAGGAGCTGGAAAGGCTAAAGCTTCAGCTTCAGGAAGAGGCTAAAAGCCGATGGGAACTTGAAAATGAATTGGCTAAGGTAAGGAACAGTTATGATGAGGAAATTATTAGTTTAAAGAACAAATATGAAACTGAGATTAATATCACAAAGAACACAATTCACCAGGTCACCATGCAAAAGGAAGAGGAGACAAATAATTATAGAACACAGCTTGATAATGCCATGAGAGAAAATAGGAATTTGTGTGAGGAAATTAGGAGACTGAAGAACACAATAAGTCAGACAACAGATAATCTACGGAAAATAGAAGAGAATGCTCAGCAGCAGAAGGCAGCTGGCTCAGAGCTTTCTCAGAAGAAACAGCAGCTGGAGATTGAGCTAAAACAAGTTATTCAGAGGCACTCTGATGAAAGCATGCGGTACAAACAGTCACTTGATGATGCTTCTAAGACCATTAAGGAAAGAAACAAAGAGATTGAAAGGCTGAGAAAGTTGTTGGATGTAGAAACAAGTCAGAGGAAAGAAGTGGAGGATGAGAACAGTCAGTTGAAAAGAGTCCAGTTTGACCTGCAGAAAGCAAACACGAGTGCTACTGAGACAATTAACAAGCTGAGGATCCAAGAGCAGGAACTGGCCAGACTGAAAATTGACTATGAAAGAGTTTCACAAGAGAAAAAAGGCAGGGATCAAGAAAGTGCAAAGTTCCAGAGCACTGTAAAAGACTTGCAGATCCAGAAGCATAAGCTGGAGGAGGAACTTTGCAGACAGAACAAAAATTTAATGGAGGAGACATCCAGGAGGAAAAAACTGGAGGAGGAAATAGAAGGCATGAGGAGATCTCTGAGAGACCAATCGGTTAAAATAACTAATCTCACACAGCAGATAGAGGAAGTATCTATTATAAAGAAGAGGAATGAAGATGACCTTAGACACCAAAGAGAAGTATTAGATGGTCATGTGAGAGAGAAGCAAAGATACATGGAGGAGATAAGAAAATACACATCAGATGTTGAGACTTTACGTCGTCAGTTGGTACAAGAACAGGAGCAATTAAAACAGGCTCACCTACGATATGAGCACTTACAGAAATCCTCTGAGGAAAAAAGCAAAGCCTTGAATGAGTGCAAAATAGAAATTGAAAGGCTTCAGTCTCTCACCGAGAACCTTACCAAGGAGCACTTGTTACTGGAGGAGGAGCTGCGAAATGTTAGATTGGAATACGATGACCTCAGAATGGTCAGGAATGAAGTTGATGAGAAAAATACCACCATTGCTGAACTAAAGAATCAGCTTCAGATGAGCAGCAAGCAAACCCTGGAACTTCAGGGCTTGATTAATGATTTACAGAAAGAAAGGGAAAAATTGAGACAGGAAATTGAAAAATTCCAAAAGCAAGCTCTAGAGGTATTCACACATATTTTGATCCCAGCTTTACTGTCTCTCAGATATATAATTAATTGCAGTGTCCATTTGAACAAATTAATTCACCTTTTGCTGTTTGAAGTCACTGTACTTGTGACTAACAACCCCTTTATGACCCTTCCTCTTGTTAATTCTTACATAAAAATGTCAGGATTTGGCCACTTCCTTAGCCTCTTTACTCCCTGGGAGCTGTTCTAGGGAGGCGTAAGCTCTCATCACCTCGGAGAGCCTTGTCCTCAGCCCTTGCCCCAGAAGAAACCTGTGTTCTGTGCCAGTCTCCAGCAAACCATCCTAGGGAAAAAGGAGAGCACCTGGAGTACCACTGTGCTTTAACAGTTCCCTTCTGGCTGTGTGCTTCCCAGGCTGTTTCAGCCAGGATGGGTTAAAGCCATCCTTTGAGGCTGACCTGAGTGCTGTCACAAACTAAACTGGCTAAAAACCACAGAACCAACAAGCTGTCAAGGTGCTGATTAGCTGGGTAAGATGTTGCCTACAAGTGAGGATTAAAACTCATGTTGTCAGCTGTACCTAAGGCACTAAAAGCCTATCTTTCATGGACTGTTTTGGGGATTTATGTTCCTAAGTCACTAAGGGCATTTGCAAATTTTACAATTGGCCCTTATTTCTTAAACTTTAGGTGACAACGTAAGTTAAACAAAACATTTTTTAATACTTTGTTCTGCCTGATTTCTTTGTATAAAGAGCTGCTCTTTAAATATATACAAGTGAGCACTTGTGAAAATGTTTTTTTTCCTAGACTTGTCCATTATATTTCTTTTCTCATTTCTTTTATTCAGTTTTTATTTCCTTTATTCAGTTTTTCTTTCCTTTATTCTAAAAATCCTAATACTGATTTTTAAAAAATACTAACATTTAGCATTGTATAACATCTGTGCATATATTTGTATACACACATATATATATATATGCTTTTATTACAAATAGATAAACTTCTATTCAGTTTAATATGGACTGCATACAAACGTGCATGCTTGTGAGTGTTTTTGCCTATACGTATATGAAGACATTGCAAGAATTAAAATGCAAGGCAACGCAGGTAAATTGTTTGGAGTGACATGTGAAACTAACAGGAGAGAAAAAATTAGTCATATATTTCCTTTTTGTCCATGTATGACCAGTCCTTAGCTGATGCAAATTCCCCTGGATTATTAGGACTGCAAGGACATCTGCTGAGCATCAGACTACTAATGAGTCTTGAATGCTCTGTGTGTTTGTCAGTGTACTGTGAGAAATATCAAAAAGTTATAGAGAACTAAATCAGCCAAAGATGGAGGCTGTGGGTAACAGAATGAAGTCTCTTGAGTCTCTGGCAGTACTGCAGACACTGTAAGTGAAGTGATAATGTGCCTTCCCTTGTTTATGTGTATCCATAATCTTGGGTAAGGCACTGCTGTGACTAGAATGTTTTCCAGTGGGAGCTTGCTGCAGGTTAAATGACAGGCTGGAGGGCATTGTAGGTGGAGGGCATAACTCTAACCAGCACAAACTCTAACCATCCTTTCTTGGTTTATTTCTCCTCCACGACTGTAGGCATCCAGTAGGATTCAAGAATCCAAAAATCAGTATAGTCACATTATGCAAGAAAGAGAAACCCTGCTGATAAAAATGAGTGCTTTGGAGCAAGACAAAGCCAGGCTGCAGAGATTAGAGGAGGAGCTGAACCGTTTAAAAGTAACTCTGGAATCAGAATCACGTCTGAAGCAACGCCTGGAAAGTGAGAAGCAGCAAATTCTCAATGACCTCAATCAGTGGAAGAGCCAGCACTCCCGAACAGAGGAATCCATAAGGAAGATCCAGTGTGAGAAGGAGAAGAGCGAGAGGGAGAAGAACAGCCTGAGGAGTGAGATTGAAAGGCTGCAGATGGAAATCAAGCGGATTGAGGAGAGATACCGGTGCAGACTGGAAGAGACCGCTGTCAAAAACCAGTCAGAGTTGGAGTCAGAGCGTCTCAGGCTGCAAAGAGAGATTGAGAAACTCAAGCAGCGCCCATATGGGGCTCACAGATCTACGCAGACCGAGGAAGACTTCTGTATTGATGCCTCCAAGCTGGTGTTCAATGGGCTGCGGAAGAAGATCACAGCCATGCAGCTGTACGAGTGTCAGCTGATAGACAAACTCACACTGGATAAACTGCTGAAGGGGCAGAGGTCGGTGGAAGAGGTCGCGGCTGACATTGAACCCTACCTCAAAGGGGCAGGTGCTATTGCAGGGGTGTCCCTTTCGCCCAGACAGAAATACTCTTTTGTTGAGGCCAAACGGAATCAGCTGCTTACAGCAGAGAATGCAGTCCTGCTCCTAGAAGCCCAGGCAGCTACAGGAGGTGTGATAGACCCACATCGAAATGAGATATTAACAGTGGACAGTGCTATCGCCAGAGATCTCATTGACTTCGATGATAGAGAACAGATCTATACAGCAGAAAAGGCTATTACAGGATTTAAGGATCCTTTCTCAGGCAAAACCGTGCCGGTATCTGAAGCCATCAAGAAAAACTTGGTTGACAGAGAAACCGGTATTCGTCTGCTTGAAGCCCAGCTGGCTGTAGGAGGGATTGTTGATCCTGTCAACAGTGTTTTCCTTCCCAAAGAGGTAGCTTTATCTCGTGGGTTGGTTGACAAAGACCTGTACAGGATGCTAAACAACTGCCAAGGCAATACAAAGAACTTCATTGATCCCACCACCAAAAAGGCAGTCACTTACATGCAGCTGAAGGAAAAATGCAGGATTGAACCACACACTGGTCTGCTCCTCCTTCCAGTGCAGAAGAGGAGTATGTCATTCCAAGGGATCAGGCAGCCTGTCTCAGCAGATGCACTGCTTGAGGCTGGAATCATTAAGGAATCAACCAGGAATGACTTGGAAAGAGGTGCAATTACAGTGGAAGAAGTGAGTGAGAGAATTATTGATTTCCTTCAGGGCTCTAGCTGTATTGCTGGTATCTACAACGAGGCAACTAAAGAGAAACTTGGCATTTACCAGGCTATGAAAATAGGTTTGGTTAGGCCGGGGACAGCCCTTGAACTCCTGGAAGCCCAGGCAGCCACAGGGTTCATAGTGGATCCTGTCAGCAACGTGAGGCTGCCTGTTGAGGAAGCTTACAAAAGAGGCCTTGTTGGAATTGAATTTAAAGAGAAACTTCTCTCTGCTGAAAGAGCCGTCACTGGGTACAAAGACCCAGAAACTGGAAACATCATTTCTCTGTTCCAAGCAATGAACAAAGAGCTCATAGAGAGAGGCCACGGCATCCGTCTGCTGGAGGCCCAGATTGCTACTGGAGGGATCATCGACCCCAAAGAAAGCTACCGCTTGCCAGTAGAGACAGCCTACAAGCGTGGCTACTTCAATGAGGAGCTCAACCAGATCCTCAGTGATCCTAGTGATGACACTAAAGGATTCTTTGATCCCAACACAGAGGAAAACTTGACCTACTTGCAGCTAAAAGAAAGATGCATAAAGGATGATGCAACAGGGCTCTGCCTTCTGCCCCTGAGAGAGAAGAAGAAGGTGGTACACACGTCACAGAAGAACACCCTTAGGAAGCGCAGGGTGGTCATTGTAGATCCAGAAACAAACCGGGAAATGTCCGTTCAGGAGGCGTACAGCAAAGGCCTCATAGATTATGACACCTACACGGAACTAGCTGAACAGGAGTGTGAGTGGGAAGAAATAACTATCACAGGATCAGATGGCAGCAGTAGAGTAGTCCTTGTCGACAGAAAAACAGGTAGCCAGTATGACATCCAAGATGCCATTGATAAAGGCCTGGTGGAGAGGAAGTTCTTTGACCAGTACCGTTCCGGCAGCTTAAGCCTGACCCAGTTTGCAGACATGATTTCCTGCCGTAATGGCACTGACGAGGTGTTCCGGCATGAGTCAGTGACTCGGTCTCCCACTGTGCTGAGTGTCAGGAGTTCTTCTTCAGTGATCAGGAGCGGTTCTTTCTCGGAGACCCCAGATGAGTGCAGTCCTATTGCAGCCATATTTGACACAGAAAACTTGGAGAAAATCTCCATTTCAGAGGCTATACAGCGGGGCATCGTGGATAGCATCACTGGGCAGCGGTTACTTGAAGCCCAGGCCTGCACAGGCGGCATAATATGCCCTACCACTGGCCAGAGGCTTTCACTTCAGGAAGCCACTAGCCAAGGCATCATCGATCAGGATATGGCCACACGTCTCAAACCAGCCCAGAAGGCCTTCCTAGGGTTCGAAGGCATAAAGGGTGGACGCAAGAGGATGTCAGCAGCTGAAGCAGTGAAGGAAAAATGGCTGCCTTACGAGGCTGGGCAGCGGTTCCTTGAATTCCAGTACCTCACTGGAGGTCTTGTGGACCCAGAAGTGCGTGGAAGAATAACTAGTGAAGAAGCCATTAGGAATGGATTGATTGACGGTCGCGCTGCCCAGAAATTACAAGACACCAACAGCTATCCTAAAATTCTGACCTGCCCCAAGACCAAGCTGAAAATATCCTACAAAGATGCAATGAATCGGTCAATGGTGGAAGACATCACTGGGCTTAAACTGTTGGAAGCAGCCTCTGTTTCCTCTAAAGGCATATCCAGTCCTTACAATGTTTCCTCAGCACCCGGCTCTCGCTCTGGCTCCCGCTCTGGCTCACGTTCAGGCTCACGAAGTGGGTCTAGGAGAGGAAGCTTTGATGCCTCAGCAAGCTCTTCATATTCTTACTCATACTCAACCTTCAGCAGTGGGTCTATTGGGCGCTAATAACAAGTGAGGGAATGTGTCTGCATTTTATTATCGTTTAGATTATGCTATACTCTGTTTACTAAAAGAAAAAAAAACACCGACAAAGTAACTCAAAGCAAAGCCTTGCAAGTCTTTTCTGGGTGTGTTACACTTTTCTTCTGAAAAAGCTGTAAAATGCTTGAATGCAAAATTACAGAATATAGATTGGGGAATGCAGAAGTAATATTTGTGAATTTTGAGTTTCGGTTCCCATTTCCTTTAGTCTTTGGATTTTAATAGGTCTCTGTATATTTTAAATACTGTGTCATGTGCCTTCTCCTGTTATCCATAACTATCAACCTATAAGGTGATAACTGAGGTTTGAAAGTCTTGCAGTAGTTAACTTTTTTTCTACATAGATCTTTTTCAATTTGCTATTATGAAAAAAAAAGATATTAACAATACGGACAGAAAATGCCCTTAATACTGGTTTAGAATCTATACCATAAACATGAAACTGTCTTTCAGATACTCTACTTCTTTATGTTTGGCTAGCCATTTTCTGAAGTATAACTTGGTGGATGTAAAGGGCTATTATTAGGCTGGGCTTTTGTTTTACTGTTAACCCATATACATTTTCTACTGTTTTGCTTTATTTCCCTGTAACGAAGAAAATAAAAAACATCTAACTGTACCACATGAGCTATTCCGGGCAATAAACTTCTGAAGTTTTAAAGTATTTGGTGTGTACTTACTAATTTTATCCGTGGATGTTTGTGGAGGTGCAGGTTGGAGAAAGAACCATTTTTAAAAGTAGTAGACACTAGCTTTGTTGTAAAAAGTGTACAGGCACACTACTTTTCATGATGTTGAGCCATCACTTTCATGAATGAGGACTTCTGCTTCTGATATTTCAGTAGGAAAATGAAGATAGCACCACTAATGGAAGCTATGCACTAGAAGCAGAAAGCCTACTTGCACAGTTTTTTATTTTGATGATAGGAAGCATATTTCTTCTGCTTGTGATCCAGTTCATTGTCTCTGCAGCTACAAGGGATTGAGTCAAATTCTCCCTTATACATCCATGTAACTTTGGACAATGAGCAGAACTAAAAACTGGCTGGCTTAGCTGGCCAATACAGTGGCATAGGAACATCTTTCAAAACGGGAACAATTGCCTCCTGTAACGTCCTTCTGCCGCTTCTGCTGGCTCCTGAAAGCCTAGGTTGAGAAAACCACAGTAGTGTATCAGTGCTTGCATGATGTCTTGCTGTCATCACTTTTATGTAGGCTGCTGGCATCCTGCTGACTCCTTTTATCTGAGCTGAGAAACCAGAGCAGGACTAAATAACCACAGTCACAGTATTGGAGGACACAAGAGTGATTTGACACCACTTCAGCTCTAATTAATGTTCCTTAGCCCGCACAGATGACTTGTATACATGGAGGCTGTCCTGTCCTCTCCCCTGTGGCACACAGTGCAGATACCTCTGGGTAGGCACGGTGTTCTCAGCAGAGTGATTTATCACTTACAAGAATTTAGTATGGCTTTGTACAACTGCTAGTACAGTGCTTTAATGACAAAACTATTAGTATAATTTGCCAGTAGCTGAAATAATTTTTTCCTTTAAGTTGTTCAAGACATATACCTGCTTCTACCCATGTAGGAACCTCGCTGCTATATGAATTTTAGTTGCTATAGATAGAAGCTGATGGGCATAAATGTTAGTCACTGTTAATGATGCTGCCTAATTTTTTTGTAGAATGTTCCTTTTCTGTGGTAAGGAATAGCACAGGTTCTGATCCTGCTGTCTCTGGAAAAAGTTTACTCTCTAGCCTGAGAAGCATTTCCAGTGTTTCCTGAAGATGAGGGCTGTGTATAAAATCTCTGCCATATATAAAGTATCTTCAGTTACTGGACTAAGAAATTAATGGGACTTGTACAAGTCAGTGTTGGAGACCTCTACAGAAAGTAGGTGAGAAAGTGCATCCTGTCTTCTAGGGAATCTTCACAGCTTCAGAGATTTCTCTCTACAGCTGAGTTTATTAGCTGTATCATAGAGGAAGAGTTACTGTCTGAAAGGCTTTCTGACTGCTAGGGAGAAACTACTCTGTAAAAAAAAAAAAAAAAAAAATCACTGCTTTATTTAATCCCAGACTGGTTCTGCAGCTTTAAATGGATGTGGGGTTCCTGGGGTCTACAGTAAGAGTAAAGCTGGTCATTACTAAAGGAAAGTTCACTGTTGGGTGTACACATCCTTGTGGTTTGCATGGGCTGAGAAATCCTCCACAGCACACTGGGCTTACGGTTTTTGTTCAAAGCATTCCTGGCATCTCTGTTACATTGTTTAAAGCTCTGTCTTTGCATACTGCCTTTCTTACTGCTCAGTCAACATTTTGTCCTCTCCTAGTGACCAAAATAGGAGATACTATCACAGAAGTTATGGTGACAGTGCTTCCTCCTTGCACATGCTCCAGCAGCAACTGCTAGTGTGTTACTAGTGGTGGCTTTATATGGCCAGAGGTGTGTGAGACCCAGGTGCCCAGGGCCCGAGTAGCAGCTGAACCAGAGTAGGCAGCAGGTGTGGCAGGACACTGCTAATGGGGGATGCTAAAGAGAGAAGTGGAGAGTTTTCCTCCACCATCAAAAGGTGCTGAGGAAGGAGGTTTAGAAGAATCTCTTTTTTCCATTTGCAACCCTTTGGGGTGGTCAGCTGACAGAGAGAGGCATGACAGGTGAGCACACCCAGCGGGGCAATGTGGAGACTGTGTTTGTAGCAGTGCTCAGCATTGCTGGGCTAGGAGAGCCTTGCCTGGGCGTTGAAGACTAGGCAGGCTGTGATTTGTTGTAGTGGGATGTAGCAGGAGCACAGACACGAGTTGGGGGTTGCTGCTGTGTATTTGGGGCAGGATGTTCATAAGATCTGTAGCTCTTTTGCACCAAAGGTGGAATGATCTCTATTCATGCATTTTAAAAAGAAAGACTGGCAACTTTGGATGATCTCTGCTGCTGAGACAGTAATTACTTGATATTGAAATGCCTGAGTGTACTTGTTGGTTCTGCCTGTAGCTGTGAGTACTTCCCTGTTCAGGAGAAGTGCTGAGCTGGGTGTACTCATTAGGAGCCTCTTATTTTCCAGCTACTCCTCTCAATTTGCTGCCTCTTGCTTCCTCCTTGTGCCTTGGGGTAGGTGATGCTCACCCTGTTCAATGGCAAATGTGTGCCCAGTGTGCTGACTCGGCTGCAGTGGCTGGGGAGGGTTCTCATTAGCAGGCTTAACTCTTCAGAGAATTGGTCTTAGCTCTGAGCAGGATAGCAATTCATTCACGAGGGTTTTATTGACTGATTTAATGGCCTTGATGTTGTGAATTTCCTGTCCTTTGTTTTGAGGCTGGGAAATGACTGCTGGTTAGGGCCCAGAGGGTGTAAAGCTCCATAAGGTTTGCACAACTCAGCAGTGCTCAAGACAGAGTTTTGTCTGTCTTAGGCTATTTGGAAATGTGCACATGCTATGGTTAATTAATAGTCCAGGCTTTTGAATATGGAAGAGGGGTAGGGAGATTTACAGAATAGCAGCAATATGACTTAGTATAACAATGTTTAAATTGCTAGTAAATCATAACTATTTAGGCAGAATGTGGGTTTTGGTTGTTTTTTGTTTTGAATTTGTTCCAATTTTTATACATTTTTAATTTATAAATCTGGAAGAGTCACTTACTTTCCTGGCGTTTCTATAATCCTCAGCTGTTTCTGAGATGAGCAGAATTTATGTGTTGTGTAATGCTCTCAGAATAACACTACACTCAAAACCACTTTTTTTTACATGCCCAAACAATATGGGACTAATTCCTGCTGCTTTGACTAGGAGTGACTCTGTGAGGCAGGGTGAAAGTGTACTAGTGTAAAATGTGAGGAGGATCCAAGTCCAGCACATGCACATGAGAAATACCAGCAAATGGTGAAGATTAGGAGGTCAGTGGGAATGGAGCAGCAAAGCACTGGATAAGGACATGCCTTCTCTTAAATTCTCCTATATGTACAGCACCCTCATCATGCAATTCATAGAATCACTGAGGACAGTAAAGACCTCCAAGATCTTTGAGTCCAACTGTTAACTTAACACTGTCAAGTCCACCATGAAACCATGTCCCTAAGTGCCACATTTAGGGCTTTGGGGTCATCATCACTTAATCAACATATGGCAAATTCTTAAGTGAGAGTGGCTGGGTTCCCTGGCACTGAAAAGGCTCCTGGGAGACAAAGCATCTTTCTCTCCCTTTTCTTCAACAGGCATGCTCATGCCATTTCTCTCACCAAGGCCTAGGGACACATCCCATTGTCTGCCTGCGTGGTGGGACCTGTCGGACAAACTGGATTTCTTACAGAGGTGAAATGAGTACTGATATTGCAGCACAGCTAAAACAGTAAATACATAGAAGCTGCTGCTGCTGAGTACTGTTATTTGATTTCAAGTAAGCCCCCTACTGTATACAGAGCTTTCCACTCCTAGGGCTTTGCATTAAATGGCTGAATTGATGGTAAATAGAGGATGAAAGTATTCCATAAGAGGTGGCTGTCATTCAATGTGAACATTATATCCAAGATCGTGGCATCCATCTAAGTCAGAGAGACCTCTACCCAAATTGCCCTTTTACCTCTTACAGCTTTTGTCTCTTGCAGGACACAAAGTAAGAGGAGAAGCACATCTGGCCACAACTCTGCTTTGTGAACTGACCCTAGGGGCTTTTGGATTCCTACCTGCTTTCCCATCTGTTTCTTTCACTCCAAAAAATCCCTAAGGTCCTCTGAGGCCAGGCTCTGCCTTAAGTCTAGGCAGATCAAGTTTCTCTTTTTTAAAATATTGCAGATTTATTTAATTTTTTTAAATAGGCCAAGAGTAATATGGTGGTTGTTTATTTTTTTTCTCCTATGAAAGCAAAGTACTGGAAAGTTTTTTATAAGCAGCCAAGGGTAGAACTGGGATAGTGCTTGGTTTCTTGGCTAAGGAGTTTAAAAACATAATCCAATGTTTCTTTTTCATATGGTTTTATTTTTAAAACTTTATTATTAAGTTCAGTTCAATTTAAAAAAAAAGTTGCTATAAATATTTGCATTTAGGAAATATCAGGAAAATTTTTAAACCTCTCTAACTTTTTTTAATCTGTAAATCTGTTGACAGCATTTAGCAAAAGTTTCAAAATCCTTGTAATTGATCTAGCATTGTTAGTTTTTCTGGAAAATTATTTGGGGGGTGTGTGTGGAGGAGAGTGGGATGAATGCACTTGTCTATAGCCTGGAAACTTTAGAGCCTCCATTTCTTTCAGGCTGCTATTAGAGATTGCAATCTAATGTTGCCAAATTTATTCAGCTTGTCTGTGGACCCTCTGCTGTGCAAGGTGGAGAAGGAAGGGGATGAGTCCCAGCATTGTTAGACACATTTGATAACACTGGCCTTTGCAGATGTCTTGGTTCTATTATGTGAGTCTTGGGATGGAATGCAAATTATTTTTTCTGAAATTTTATAGGTCTCTTGTGATCTGACAGACCTCAAAACACAGTGGGGAGAAGTGCCACAGCTTTACACCCAGCCTGCGAATGACTCCTGTATGAACAGTGGCTGGCTGGTGTGGACAGTAAATGGCACATCCCTCAATATGATTGATCCAGATAGTTCCAAAATCTACTTTGTTATACCTATTTATAGACCCATGGGTTGGAATACCTAAGCTGCCTCTACTAGAAAAACTGAACCGGTGGTAAAAGCAGATTGAGCAGGCTGTACTGAAATCATTTGACAAAGTAGGCATCTTGAAGGGATGTGCTATCCCATGACTGATGTACTTAGCAGGCCAAGTTAATGGGAAAGCCATGTACCTGCAAACCCTTGATTTGGCAATTTGAGGGATCAGGGATTGGTTGCCCTTTTCTGCCTGTGATGCCATCCTGTATTCCAGCACTTTGGATGGATGTCAGGGTATTGCCACACCTTGTGGAGTGGTTCCTAGTATTCCGGTCTGGAGTCTGCACCAAATTACTCAGTTGTCAGATGACATCACAGTATTTGTTGTCTGGTAGGTGTAGAGAAGGTATAGACAAAGAGTTGGAACAACTATGGCTTGTGGCAGGTGGTGATTAAGAGAAAATTCCATCTATTTGGGACCCCAGAGCAATCATGGTGATCTCAGAGTTTGTGGGTGGTGAGGAAGTAGTCTTGGGATGGGAGATATCTTCACCATAGCTCATCTTTCCAAGGCCTTGAGACTGGCAAATTCAGGAGTTTTTGACTGGGACCAACTTGCTTGTGTTGCACACACCCAGGGCTGTGGGATTGCAAGCTTTGGAAAGGATAAAATTAGTGACAACTGGATTGAGCATCATTGGGGTATTTCACTCAGAAAGCTCATCACTGTGTTGCAAGTAAGCCACCCCACACTCAAATTAAGAACTGTTGGCGTTCTCGAGCAGAGAGTGAGACTTGCTCACATATTAGTGGGTATTGCCCTTCAGTTCAAGATGGAAAGGTGAAGAGGCACAACCAGTTAGGTGAACTAGTGGCAGAGGAAGCTAAAGAATGGCTAATTTCAAAATTAATTTAAAAGACCATAAAAATTAATTATATAAATTAATTATGTAAACATAGAAAATAATTATATAAACATGACCTGCCAAGGCAGGTCAGGCCTTTCTGGTGGACATAACTGTTTAGATATGAGAATAAACCATCACCACTTCCTGATGCAGTGAGGAATAGCTGAGAATTCTGCATCTGGAGGAGCAAGTCCAGGAGGTGGCAAATGCCAGTAATATAAGACTCATTTGATTTCTTATAGGTACATGTGGAAAAGTGCTGAGGGCAATTACAGTCTACTAGCTGAATTAGTACCCTCAAGTTCCCAGCAAGCAAAGATTACCCACTGTCATTTGAATCAGGCTCTATTTACATCTGTGGACATTTTACTTATATTCACAAGTCAAGCAAGAGCTATTTTCAGTTCTCTGTTAACCAGAAATTAGACCTGTTCCAGAGGATATAAAATAGCAGGCTGTGTCTTCAGTTCTCCCCTAAATGTGCACAGAAGCTGCATAAAAGGTCAGTTACACATTTGCTTGATTTTATTTGACATTAATAGTGCATTGCTTTTCTTTAGTTATTTTTACATATACTTAGTGAGAGGTTTGTAAGTTTGCCTTCCACCCCTACTCCCCCCCCACATGACGCTTTTGGCTTATCCTTCTTCTAAAGGTCATTTTTTGAGCAGATTTTCTGAGATTTGCCTGCTTTGCAGTCCTTTAATTTTAGTATTTGAAATATCTGTATCTAAAAGTAAAATTCAGACTTGGATCTTGAACTGTCTCAAAGTTTTGGTAAGCAGGTCTCCAGAAATATTTATGAAGATTTTTCTTCCCTCCACCTTGCTTCTGGAAACAAAAGTGGCTCCTACAAGCAAGGCTTTCCCCTTCTGCTGGCAAGCTTGGGAACGCATTCCTTTAACAATTCTCATCACACCTGGTTGAGCTCTGAGTGTTGCACGGTGCTGTGTGCATCTGCCCCAGGGGTAAATAGGACACTGCTTGTAACGGGGACATGACGCTTCCCTTTGTCCCAGCCACATCCCAGATATCCACATAATTCACAGGAAGATTGCAGGTACGTGTTTCCCTGAGAAGGTGCAGTTAGACCCTAGCACCAGGGCATCTTCCTGCCATCTGCCAGCTTTCCTCCAGACTTGGCTTTCCTGCTGGGCTTTGCAGCAAACTGGAAATGGTATTTGAAGAAGTAAAAAAAAAAAAATTTAAATGCTGCTTCCTACTGTGTTGGCAAATGGCAGATGCACTGTCACATGTATTAGTACCACACTGGGTCCTAAAACTGATACCCAAGTTCCACTGCTGAAGATGTGAGTTGTGTGTGCTGTGTAATACAATAAAGCCCAGCCTTCCTGGGGAGCCTCCTTGGCCCTGCTCACTCTTACCTCCTGCCAAGGCAGTTGAAAACATCTGGGATCATTCACTTCGGGAAAAGGGCAGTTAATGGCAATAGACTTTGATACGGGCTCACTATGCAGTTAAGGTGAATCTTAAGAGAGTTTTTAAGTCAGAATTACCATGAATTATGAAACTTTTATTTATTTTTTAGTTCTGGAGGAACAATAAAATAACTATTTCTAGTTCATTTTTACAGCAACCTTGACTAGCAGGAAGGGAGAAGCTTGGAAAGCAGCAGCAGTAGCCAAGGATATTACTGGATTGCATGTCAGGCCTCTTGGTGTAATCATAGTAAAAAATTAGGCTGTGAAATCATCTGGAGCTCTTTAGCCACTATCAGATTTTTGGCAAGGCTTTTTGCTGTAAAGTTGGTCGTGTAGTGTTGGAAGGTAAAGTTTTGGATGATGTTACTTTCTGCTATCATTTTATTTCTTTTTGTTCTGCATCCCAGTTATTTTGAGTACTAAAACTGATTTAATGCACCAGCTGCACTGTATTGTCTTTGGGACCCAGAAATCCTTTCTTACCCCCTAGCACTGTGATCCCCAGGGGACCCTGAGCAAACAATGAAATCTTTGCCAGGAAAAGCCTTTTTGCCTGAAAACTGGTTTCTTTAGCATTTTGAAGTGAACACTAACTCGCACACTTCCCTGGACTGCCATCCACTCCTGAGATCCCACATACCCTTCATCACTCTGAAAATGACAAAACACTCCAATAAAGCTCCTCATCTCGCTCAATATTTCTCGGTGTTTCAGAGGATCTTTTTGCTATCATTTGTATATGTAAGTGAATTTAATGCTCTCCAACAATCTTGTTTGATACCACTAGATGGTTATTTCCAACACAAATCATGAACTGCTTCAAAGTCGGAGGTTTGCCCATAGTGTTCCACTTGCATGCTTTTGGTTAGACGACTTCAGGAACAAGAGTATAACTTTGATTTCAGGCCACCTGAACAATGTATGGAACAGTTTTTTGCTTCTCCAGCTCATGGTCACCCCAGAAAAGATCCTGACAAGCTTTCAGGGAAAGGCATTTTCTGCATGCCATTATGCAGCGGAGTCCAAGTATTGCACTTCCAGGAGTAAGAATAAGGTGCTCTTTCACAGCAAGGATGTTGGCAATTTCCAAAAAGGGAAAAAATAAAGTAAAAGGTTTTCATTGTGGATTCCTAAAAATCACTTTAAAAACCAATTATGTTTGCTTTTACAGAAATTTCTGGCACCATTGATATAAATGATGTAGGCCCAAACTCAAAATGACCTTGTTTAATATCATATGCTCATCTTCTCAGTCTCTCCCACACCTCCTATAAAATCTTGACTAAAGCAGAATTAAAGGAATGGTGCTGTAAATGAGTTGCCTGAAACTTTGTGTGGTACAGAGTATACGACATCAAAAAGATTATGATCCTCTGAATAACAAACATTAGAAAATATTTTGGAAAGATCACAGTCAGTACTAATCACCCTCTATGGCAATAATTTCCTTAATTTTTAGAGTAATTAATAAAATAATCTTGAGGCTGCAGTTTTTCTGCCTGCCATGTAGCTGTATATTTGAATCCTGTCCCTTGGCTGATGAAGTGAGATTGCCCAAGTGCTCTGTGTCCTTCTTAAGTAATCTGTGGAGAAATAGCAACCTTAAGGAGAAGGCAGCTTTTGGTAGTCCTAGTCTTTCAGGTAAGCCTGCTGAAAATCACTGGACATTCCTTAAGCCTGGTTTTTGCAGTCTTCTGAGTGCTTGAATGCTCAGTCCTGCTGGAATCAGGAGGACTCATTTTTGGGAAAGGTATTTTCACGAATGAGCAGGAATAGTAATTTATAAAGGCATTTTTGTTACAGTGGTGGGGTCTAGAATGTGTTGGGCCTGTTGACACCTCTTTGGGAGCACCAGCACTGGGATAAATCCTGCGTTCATCCTGCTTTTGCTGACTTTCCTTATACAACCTGAGCAGAGAAGAGATGCAGCTGGAAACCAGTGTGTTAAGCCCCTCACCCAAAACAACAACAACTACAAGAAGAACACACCTGCACACATGAAGAGGCATAGAAAAGGTGTGCTCAGGAATGGTGTGGATTTAGGACTGGCTGCTGCTGACTGTAAGCCACACCTGTAGTGGGTCCCAGTGGCTGTCATAGGTACTTAATGAGCAGTGATGTTTCTCAATGCATGAAATCAGTGGAAGGCAGTAAAAAAGATTGTCAGTTGCATAGAGGTGAAGCCACACTGGTGTTTGGGCTGAAATGTACCCTAAAGATAACATTTTCAAAAGGTATAATGGTTAAATGTCTACTTGTAGTGAAATGTTTCTCTTGAGAGTAGTCATTTGCAAGTGCAAAACACTTGAACAAGGGTGAGATGGTTATGTACTAATTAAATAATAATACTTAGTATTAAAGTTGCAATATGAGGCAATGCAAAATATTGGCTTTCCCACCTCAAAAAACCAACTTTACCTTTTTCTTCAGGTAAACAGTTATTCATGTGGACTTTTAAAATACAAGTAAGAACTTCCAAATCTGTGCAAAGTGTGTTAAGATGTCTCTCTCTCTTTTGGAACCACACAAACCCAAAACTATTGAAGTCCAGCTAACTGATCTGCCTAATCCCTGGTACTTGGTATCTGATAAAGAAAAAGGATAATATTTAATGAAGGGAACAAAAGAACATGGCAACTGGTACATGCTTTGTAATTATGTGTGTTGTTAAAAGATTCTAATTATTTGCCACCCATCTGAGTAGACAGAGGATCTTTCAGAGTCTGTTGGGTCTGAGACAACCTGTGAACTATAAAGCAAGTCCTGATTGGTAACTCTGGAGTAGGAACATCACTGATAAGACGAAATAACCTTCAAGCTGACATTCTGGTGCCTGAAAGTTGGGAAAAAGATAAAAGTGCTTCTATGAAAGGTAGTCCTACAGCACTTGTTGCCCAGTGGTAGGACGTTTTGCAATAACTCACACATACCATATGCCTTATGATTTTATGTACATGCATGTACTAGGCTGGTCTAAAAGCAGGCTGTTGGGGAGGGAAATGAACAGAAAAAGGAAGTACCTATCTTTAAACCATAAAGATCCTCTAATGTTTCAAAGAGAGGCTGTGTAAGAAACATACCTGACATATTGGTTGTGGATGTTCTTGGTGCTCAGCCAAGCCACCAGACTTTCCTTTTTAGTACTAAATCAGAAGATAAGGATTACAGTCTGATTAAGAAAGCACTTGCTACCTAAACACAGAAGGAATTTTATATTAAAAGCTGTCCAGGTAAAAGTCAATGAAGGTGTTGAAGGGATCTGTGGGTCATGGGGTGGAGAAGTGGGCAGCTGTGCCAAAAATGTAATTCTCGCTACAATAACTGATTTCTTGTAGTATCTGGTTTTTATAGCCGTTCCTAGCATTTCATACATTTCACACTGTTAACAGGCCCTATCACTTTCAGTTAGATATAGTTCAAATGCAAGATACTGTCTTTTATATCTGGAATAAAGCTAGAGCATGAAAAAAGTTATTTCATTTCTAAACATCGGACAGATAAGTTCTTTTTGCTATTCCTAGGTGTGATTACATGGTTGTCCTCCCTAAAATCATAGAATTACAGAATAATAGATAATATACTAATATTTCTCTGTCTTTGATATTTGTAACTTCTCCCAACCCAGTGTATATCACTCTTGGTAAAAACTAATGTGCCCATCAAGAGTTAGGAAAAATATTCAGAGACCAGGAAAAGCCTATCTTCAGAAAATTTAAATTTGCAGTGGCTCTAGAGCTGAAATTTACACTGGGATTCAAATACAGATCCCAATCAGGGTAACCACACCTCTTTGTAATCTTAGGTAAATTAAGAGGAATTAGAAGTACTTTGATTTGCAGCTATAAGGAGAGCGGCTTTGCCTCCTGGAGATCTAGGATGAAGTTCTGGCTCTACAGAAAGAACAGGGAACAGACTACTGGTTCCAGTGGGACCAGTTTTCCACCTTAGTCCTTTAATATTTTCAAACAAACTCTATTTTTTAGCAAATGAGTAATACAGTCTTGCAACCCCCTTATGTTTCATGTATTGTCAGATGCTTGCTCTGCTTTATACTGCAAATGTCTGTCCTTCTCACCAGGCAGACTGGCATAACCTGGCTCTCTGAAAAACTCTGTTCCAGTCTTTGGGAAGTTTCCATATATGCCAAACTAGCACTCTCTCCCACTCTCTTCTAGTGGTAAAGGGAAGAAACATGCAACAAGGAACGCAAATAAATAGAGAATAGATAGGCTAAACTTGGTTCATTTAATCATTACTTGATATAGACTTCCCTTGTGTGTACCACGTTGTAAAATATATATATATGTCTAATTTCTATTTTTAAAAATTGATAAAGTAAGAAGGTTGCCTGCTCATCTTCTTGTAAGGAAGAGGTGAAGGAAAAAACAACAATGAAAACTAGGCAAATTAATTTGTTTGAAACCTCAGAGAAAAGAAACCATGAAGATGTCTTATTTGCTGTCAGTTAGTTTACCACTCCAGGAACTTCACAGCGGGTTTCCTCTGCTGCCATGTTATGATCTACAAGAAGTTCAAGCAGTGGCACATTAGTCTGCAGGATAAGTCAACAAGAAGACAGGTGTTAAACTTTCTGAACTGTTACAGTCCAGGTCCAGTCGGTCTCCTTATCCATATAGACACCTTCTCTAGGTCCAGTCTGACTGCTTATCCACATAGACACCTTCAGTAGCATAGTGAGCATTTCCCAAATATAGGACTAAGTGTTTGTGAATTTGTCTGCATGGGATGGAGAGGATTTCTGGTGTGGTGGTGCTTTCATCATAAGAACTAATGGTGGAAATATTAAACATCATGGAAATATCTTGTGCGTCTAGTTTGGAGTGTGGTAAGATCTGAAGTAATCTCAGCTGGAAGTGATTTTCTAGAATGTTTTTTGTGTATGAAGTCCTATGTTGCTTTTCCCAGGTTGGATAGCCCTCTGTTGTTTCAGTTGTGGCTTTTTGTAGCAAGTCAGTGGCACACAGTAAGACAAATGCTATGACTGCCAGTTTCAGTCTCCAGGGTTATTTTGACTATGGAACAGAGTCTTGTTCTGTACTTTGGAGGAACCAAAGCAAAAGGCAGAACACACTCATCAGCCCCTTTTTTTAAAAGAAAGGTTTAAAGACTTTTGAGCCAGTCACTTCTAGTTACTGTGGAGCACATCCTCTGCAGCTGAAGTAAAACAAACACTGTTCTCAGACCACTAACTACAGCTCTGTTTCTAGTGCACAGTAATCCCAAGGGTGAGGAAGTAATAAATTCCTGCTATTGCAACACACAGCCAATGTCATGCATGGGCTAAGTTTTGTCAGCTGAGGTCCAGTGGAGATCTACATACACAGTAAGGTCCTGATGATCACCCAGGGAGTAACATTGTCCTGGGCTTACCGTGCCAGGGCACTGTCTCCATCTGCCCTCCTTGCTCTGTAGGGACTGACAGGGGCTGTGCCTCCTGGCTGGCCATCTACACACACACCTACATCTACACACAGCTTGTGCCAGGCTCCATCCAAAACATTTCCCATGTTCTCAAAGATGGGTCTCTCACTGCCAGACCCTTCTACAGCTGCACTGTAGATACTAACTGCCTTGCTCTTCACATGAAGACATAGCTTGAACTGGCCAGCCCCACCTCTGTCCTTTATCTCCTGGAGGTCCCATGTCATCTTAGAAGGGTTCTCTTTCCTTCTGACAGGCAGGGACAATGGAGTATTCCTCAGGAAGAACAAATCTAGAAACAGGCTACAGGATAGTTTTAAAACTATTTCTTCTTTGTTGTCACTGCAACATTATGAAGTCCCCTTGAAATATTTTTTTTCCATTAATGATAGCTGTCATGGGGAATTATGGCTGTCAGTAGAAGGGCAATAAATGCGCTAAAGAGGGTTTTAATATAACGCAACACTTTTAAGGAAGGAGAAATACCCAGGCAAATGAGTAAAATAAAATATTATAATTCTCATATTATAATATTTTAGATCTGGGAAACCTACTGAAAATCTCAATAAACTAACTGGAAAGAATAAAAATATATGTACTCTCTGTTAATTTTTGCCTTTAGTCAAACTAAGTTAGTTGACTTAATATCATGTAACTGAACTGTGTCCAGACAGCTCTTCTCCTTTGCTGTGGAATGGCTTCCCAGCAAGGCAGACTAGAGTCCAGGGCCCCGTTGTTACCCATGTCACAGGGACAACCTGCTGGTACAACCAAAGACATTTAGGACCTGTGTGGTCAAGAGCCTTGGGGAGGATTGAAACGCTGAGCCGTTTCCTGTACAACTATTCCACACAGAAGGTAAGGCCCAGGCACCCTCTAGATGGGCCATGCTGCCCTCCCTTGCCAGGGCTGCTGCCCAGCTGACTGTTCTGGGATGCAGAGCCAGCTGGGGGCTATGTGACATGCCCATCTGGAGATGGTGCTGTCTCTAGCTGGTGAAGGACAGGAGCAGGGCTGAAGAGTACCTGCATCAGAGCCTGCCATACCTCAAGGACCCTCAGGCCACTGTGCAAGAGGCTGTCGGGTTCACTGGGGAACCCCAGCCCCTGGAGTCCCCCTTTGGGCAGCCTGGCCCCTGTTCCTGCTGCTGCACTGCCCTGTCCCTGCTGTGTGCAGGGCCTCAGCCTTGCCTGTGCCACCACTGTCCGTGGTGGGCTTGGTGGCCACCTGGCTCAGTTCCATTCCCCTGGACTACTGGTGGTTCCTGTTAAGGGAGAAGGCAGGGCCAGGGGCCAGGCTGCTGGAAGCATGCTAGGGAGCAGGGGCTGACAGGGCTTTGTGCCTAGGGCTGGCTGCATGGCACCAAAGCATGGAGAAGCTGGATGAGATCTGCAGCATGTGGATGGGAGGGAATGTCTGGGGGTCTGTGCAAACACAGGAGTTCATCTCAGTTCTGTTTCCTTTGGTCACAGCCCTTCAGCCCCTGCAGACAGACAGCGATCCCTTTGTCTCTAGCCTGGCAGTTCAGACGTCATGCATCCTGAGGAGTTCAGGGGTTCAGCAAAAACATGGATTCATCCTGTGAGCACTGTGCTGCTGGTGCCCAGAACCAGAAGGAAGGTAGCTGTGATTACATAAAGCTGGAACAACAGGTCCCAAACCAATGGTGTCCTTCAGATGTGCAGCATCCTGAGCAGACTGTCCTTCTTGGCCTGTCCCGCTGCCTGTGGGATGACTTCCCCCTCAGCACACATTGGCCCCAGGCTTATTTGAGAAATGGATCCCTTGTTGAGGCTTCCCTCAGGAGAAGCTGCATTTGTCCTCACCCAGGAAAGTCCCCCTACCACGCAACAAGGACAGGGCACAGAAAGAATGGCTCCAGCTCCAGTGTCCCCGCGGGTCTCCAGGCATTAAACAAAGCATCTGCTGTTGCTGCATTGCCACCTCCCTTCACCCTGATGGATTTGGAAGGGTTTCCAAGCAGAGTACCATGGTGTTAAGGGGACCAGAGGGAAACCTCAGGGGTCCTAGAGGGACTGGATGACAGAGTCTGTCACTGCCACCATAACACACCAGTATTCGGTGGTCACAGAGCAGAATATAATAGCTGTGCTTTGCCTGGGCAAAGCAAGGGAAGAAAACAGAGAATATCACCAGTCCTTAGATCCCAGTGGCTGGTCCTGTCACGTGGATGGTCGAGAGTTGGGGTTGTGAGACAATGGGAAAGAGTGGAGAGCGAGTGGGCCCAATCCACTCCCTTTTATAGTTAACTTGGTGCCCACCTCTAATGTAAACAAGAATTTTTGAATGTTTTGTTTGCGCAGGCACAGCCAGCCCTTCTCAAGGAGGTGAGTCGAGGGGGGTGGACTGAGCATGAGTCTCAAGGTAGAGTGACAATTTGGCTCAGAGCAGTGCTGCCCCACCTCTGGGGGACCCCTCTCCTCTGATCACACCTTTCCTGTAGCAATACTCAGCATGTTTGAGGCAAAACATGCTTAGGTCTGGGCCTCGGCCATGCCGGCTCCCAGTAGAGGCAGGGAACATCTCCCACCAGGAAGCCGTAGGCACCAGGGATGGCATGGGACACTCGCTGCTGTCCCCAGTGCTGCCCCCGCCCACCGGAGGCAGCCGTGTTGCTTGTTCCCTCCAGAGAGGGAAACCTTTCTACCATCTCAGTTTTAATGTCTGGAACAAGCAGGGCTTGGGTGTGTGCTAATGGGAAGTACTAGGCTTCGGCATTTAAGTGAATTGCAATTATTTTTAAAATCAGTGGTCTGAAGATCGCTTACAAAAAGTGTAGTAGTTCAGTAAAGTACTGTGAGATTAAAAATAAAAAAAGAGAAGTCTCAGAAACCAAATGGTTTCTGTAACTGAATAAGCTTAGGAAAAAAATACTACCCCTCATACATTCCTTTATTGTTTTAACAATGTGCCTAATAGTAAGGTTTGGGGGGTTTTGTTTTGGTTTGGGTTTTTTTCTCTTTTTCCTTTTTTTTTTTTTTTTTTTTCATTGTTGTTTAATAAGATATGAATATATAATAAGCATGAAAATATATTATGTAAAAATATATTATATTAGCATAATATTCTTTATGAATTATTTTTGTGCTTGCTTATCTAATTTCTGATCATTTACTAAAAATAACATCGTTGAAGACACTCCTTAAATTGTAAGTTGAAAGAAAGAATTGAATTACAATTTTCCCCAGCATTTAGGAGCTGTAAATCTGATCAGGAATGTGAGTAACCAAGTTCAACTGGCAGCAAGACTAGACATTCCTGTCCACAGGAGGAAGTTACACAGAACCTTTCATGAACACAGAAGAAGAGTGTTTGATTTTGAAAATTGCTGAGATATGAGTTCTTTGTTTGAGTTTGTGAAAAGCAACAGGCAAATTCAAAATCTTTGTTTTGCTCTTGATCCAATACCTTTACTTAACAGTGTCTTTATCTACATACAGAGATACAGATGAAGATTGAATTTGACAGAATTCCAACATCTAAAAAATGCAAAGCATAAGAGAAAGTGGTTTCATGTAAAACGTGATTTCAGGTTTCTCGGTCTGTGACATGGTAGTTTTCAATGCCTGCTTTTTCTGTCTAGTGGTTTGTCACTTGGCAAATGCATCCAGAAATCTCAGTAAAAATCCCTTTAGTTACAGTGTGTACAAACAAGTTCAGGTTAAACTCAATCAGTAGCATTCATTTAATGACATAAATAACAGAATAATTGAGGTTGGAAGGGATCTCTGTAGATCACCTGGTCCAACCCCCCAGATCAGACAGGTTTGTCTACAGCAGGCTGCCTGGGACCATGTTCAAGTTTTTGAGCATCTCCAAGAATGTAGGCTCCACAACCTCTCTGGGCAACCTGTGCCAGGGCTTGGTCACCATCACAGTGAAAACTGTTTCCTGCTGTTCAGAGGGAACCTGCCAAGTTTCACTTTGTGCCCATTGGCCCTGCTTCTGTCATTGGGTACCACTGGAAGGGACCTGGTTCTGTCTACTTTGCACCCTCCCTTCAGGTATTTAAATACATTGGTGAGATCCCACCTTAAACATTCTCTTTTCCTGTTTGAGCAGTCCCAACTCTCCCAGCGTCTTCTCATATATGAGATGCTCCACATCCTCCATCATCTTGGCTTTTTATGGAACTCTCTCTGGTACCTCCATGTCTCTCTTATGTTGAGGAGTACAGGACTGGACACTGGAGGCACTAGACATGATAACTTTCAATGACTTATGAGATAAAATGCAAAAATATTTGATAATACATTTTTTAAAAGAAATTTTCATATGATTTTAGTGGAAACTAGACTTACATGACTGACCAGCTCTTCCTCTAGATGTCTGTAAGAACCCAGCCATTCCTGCATGTTATTTCTCCTGATATGCCTTATTTCACACTTTAGCAACACTGATTTAGAACAACTCTGGTGTGTCCTGATCTCTTAAAAAAACCCCTGAAATTTCCAAAAATATATCTAATTCTTATTGATCTGAATAATCTTGTGCCATGGACAGTTTGCCTCATCACTGTTAATCCCTGTCTTCTGCAAAATCAGTCTTCCTTTATGGACTTTGGGATTCCTTTCTGCTGTTTCATTATGTTGCAAGTGACTTTCTCTTTGCTTGGCAGGTTTCTTAACTGAAGATCTATTTTACCTCTTATTTGATTGTCACTTACTTCAATGTCCTTCTGAAGCATAAGAGGGGTGGCCTTGTTTTCTTCTTAAAAGGTTGGGAGGAAGAAAGGAGTTGTCTCTTGTTGGAAGCACTGATTCATTGAACCACTTCCAGTTTTAATTTTGAATTTAGATATTAGGGATCTTGGAGACATGTTTAAAATTATGTACATGTTTAAGTGCTTTGTTGCCTTTGAGCATGAATGAATACAACACAGTGATGAAAACGGGCAACTTTAATGATAAGGTGATTCTCTGAAATAATTTTCTTTATAAGTGGAACAAAACTTACTGTAACAAATTATTTCAGGCACAGTTGCTTTAAATTCTGAAATGGCAACAACTTAATCAACTTCCCCATTACCTTGATATGTCAGAAAGTCACAGGGTTTGTTACAACTTTCAGCAGTGACTTTCTGTCTCCCAGTTTTTGACCCTGTAACTATTTGGTAACAGGTCACTCTTTTAGGCTAGAGGTCCTAAAAGCCAACAGTTTACAGCTCTCTGTAGCAGTTACTTGATTTGTACAACTTCTTCTTAAAATAATTTTTTTTTTTTCATTTGCCATGTATGTCCTAAGAAGAGATACATCCATGTATATCTACATTTTATGTATGTACATATGTATATACATATATATGTGCTTTTGTAATACATGAGGAGCATATGCTTACCCAAGTAGGCCACCCAAGTTAGCAGTGCGTAGTTATCTGCACTGTGTCTTCTGTGTGTGTCACAGATATAATTTTGGACGTACAGTTTTGCCTTGCAGATTATTAATCTGTCTGGGTACTCTCCCTTGGGACATGAAAATATTTCCATTTCATTTCCATTAATTTTAAGTGGGGTGTTTGGGAGAAGGCTATTTAAATCAGGCTGTTAAACTCAGCACTTTGCATTGATGTGAGAACTGATGAAACGAAAGCTGTAGGAGCCACTCCTGGATGAGCAGAAGGGGATCCAGTGCAGTGGCTCTGGTGGAAAGTGTGGCTGAATTAAATTTTAGTTTATTTCTTACTTGCCCAATGAGTGGAGTGTTAAACAGCAAATCAATACTGAGGTAGCAGTACTGGAAGCACTTAGAGTAGAGAAGGCTTTGTTGCAGCAGTTTTGTTTCACAGATCGTTTTCTGTCCCTGAGCATGGTTCCAAGTGAAAGGAATTCTTGAATAGTCCCACCAACTTCAACTGGATTGACCAAAAATGACCTGAATATTCCCAGGTGCAAATCTCAGCAAGTCTGCTCACATGGCTGGTAGCTCATCAGCTATCCTGGATATTGTCATATCTTTGCCAGCATCTAGAAAACCAAGACTTATTGCTGTATCTGGCTTCCACAGCAGTGGAAGGACAAGAGTCTGTCCCACATAGATGACTGTGCAGGCAGGTCCACCTTTAATTGGAGGTGATTACAGAACAGCAGGATGAGTTATTTGCATCTTATTTTTCTCCTCTATTTTTCTTTTTCTAGCTGGAAGTTAGAAGAATAAACACATTTGCCCTTCTCTTCACATGCAAAATATGTGACACTTTTGTTCTTTTCAGTCAAGTAAGGTGTCTAATTTACTGTCACACCATAAACGTTAGCTTAATAAATGAACATGACCAGCTTGCCATATGACGTGGAAATAGGTGCCCATAAGAAGGAAAGATCAGTCAAAAATTGAATAGCCTAAATACACTTCAGGAAGTCTTTTTTTGTAAGATTCTGTCACTAGGATAAATTATGTAAAAGCCACACTCTTTTATATTTAAATTTTGCTGATAATATTCAGAACAGAGATATAAACAGGCTTATAATTAGTAAATTATATTAAAAAGGGAAAACAGAAGTTTTACTATACCTTTGTACTGAAGTCAGAGGTAATTTTGCAGTTACTGGTCCCTAAAGGGACCGGTCAGATATGTATCAGTAATTCCACATATGGTAACGATTCTTCTGTTAACACTTGCCATTCATAGCTGCACTTCTGTGTATATTTTTTGTTTTCCTTGGTTGTCCCCTCCCTGGTATAATGGTTTTTATGGAAGTTTTGGCAACTGTTGTGTGTTGATCTTTTTGCTCCAGCCAAACCTATGGCAAGTCTCAAAATGGTGAGAAATATCTGCTTTCAAAATGCAAATATATCTGACCGTCTTAGCTCCTCTGCTCAGATCTTCCCTCTTCAGCCATACATCACCTCAGCATGGTCTGGGATTTAACTGATGTATATGATTTCTGTCTTTTTCATTATTGTTTCTTGTAAGAAGAAAACACAATAACTCCTATCAGAAGAATATTGCTGTATCCCACTGAACAGCTGAAATGACAAAGCTCTTTTAAGATCCCTAGAATGCTTTTAATCCAGCTTTGTTTCAAATATAAAACATTTTGTTTACTTTTCTGACTTTTTTTTTGCAAATATATGTGTATATATGCCTGTACTTATGTAGGCGCACCAAAATTTCTCGGTTCCCCAGGGGCCGGGGGCGGTGGGTCGGGCGCTGTCGCTGTCCCTGGTGCTGAACCCGGGCGCGGGCGGAGGAGCTGCGGCCCCCCCCGAAGGGTGCGAGGGTACACGCGATTGATGCAATCCTTCTTTCATAGGATGTGACGCTGGTGTCCTCATGGCTGATAGCACTCTGACGTACTGCACATGCCAGGGCTACTGCGAGAAGTCCTCGCCCCTGCTTCTGTGCTGTTTACTGGACAGTTTTTCTCTTGGAATGGATGTGGCAATTCCTTTTGTCGTGCGTGAAATGAATAAAGAGGGGTATCCAGAGGAGAAACAGCAGATATGCTGGAACATGCAAGCTGTGTCTTTAGAGCTTTGTGTCCTCTGATAACCTGATGATATAAACAAAACTTGAACCAAAATATCCTGTTCCTTAGCAGATAAAAACTAGTTTCACCGAATTTGCTTTTTGTGTCTCACTCAGACTCTGATTAGTCAGACTGTGACTCACTGCTATTCATGCTAAGATAATAATATTCCATCTACAATGAAGCAATTTTGCACACCAAAGCATTTTCTGTGAGACGTACTAGTCATACCCTTTATGTAGTAGTATTTCTTAATAGTAGTTTGTTCAAACTCTGTGCTTGAATAAGCAGAACATTTCAGATCTGGAGAGAGCAGAATTTCAGAGCCATTCAGCCATTTCCAGCCATTCAGTCTGGAAAGCATTTTTTAACTTAGCCCCTTATACTAGTGTCTAACTGACATGTGAATTATTTCTTTCTAAAAAACCCCAAACAACAAAACTACAAGCAAACCAACTGATTTTCACTCTTCCAGAGGAAAAAACCCCAAAACTTGATTCTTTGTGTCACTTTATTTGATGTCTTAATTCAGCCTATAGGAATCATATGACAGGAGAAAGAAAAATTATATTTGGTATTGTAATTTGTGTCTTGTATAAAATGACTCCTTGCTCATTAGACTTTTGTCTTTCCAGCATTATCCTGTGTCATCTCCTATTCTTGGTAATTATCATAAGTCTTATTCAATTATCAAATTGCACAATAACTGCCTTGACAGCAAAAACAATGGTGAGAAGATAATAACGGAGAGTATGAGTAGATGAGATAAATTTAAGACATTGATCTGAGTCTGATGACTTCCACAGAGAAAATTCCAAAATAGAAAGGATATACAGTATTATCAGTAACTTTGCACGAAAATGCCACAGAAGTAAAACATGCATTGATAGAGATTCCTCTCCCCTCTGTAGTAATGATGTCCCGAACCCTCTGTACTTTCTCTTTGCAGTTAGGCATTGTGGTTTTGATTTGCATCATATTCTATTCAGGGTGTAAAAAAGTCAAGGGTTAAGCTAGTGAATAATGCAAAGCGTTAAGATGACTCAGTGGCACCAGCTCATTCTGTGTTCGAAGATTCCTCTCCTCAGGTTTTCTTTACACATAAGCACAGTCAGGATAGTTGATATAAATTCATGACAAATATGAATTTGAAGTAAGTACAGAACACTAAAGAATCCTTATTCTGATAAAATAACATACACGTGCAGAACATAGTTTAACTAAAAATTAAGACTTCAAAAGCCATGATGGACAAACTGTCCCAAGTTGCAGAATATACCTGGCAAATCCCGAAAAGATGTTTCTCTTTTACACATAGATTAGAGGAATACTTTCCCTGAGAAATCCAGGGAAGGATACAAATAAATGCATTACAAAGGCAAAGACACTGAGATTGAACAAGCCTGGTGTTGGAGACTTAGACTGGGAGTCACTGGTGGGATTGTAGGAGGCAGCTTGAATGGAGAAGTTAGTGGGAAGAGGAAATTTAGGCAAAGTTTGGGCAAAGAAACTTGGGGCAAAGAAATGAGGAACCAGTATGAAAACTCAAAAGCAGTCTTAGTAGTTGAGGAATCTAGAACTACAGAAAAGATGGCAAAGAGAAATAAGGACGAGGGTATGATATAGACTGGTGAATGAAACTGGTTCTTTTTGAATGGGTCAAGGAATCTGTATCTTCACCAAAAGGCCGTTTCAGAGGATTGTTTTTTTACAAAGTAACATGCAGTTCCCTTTAGGGCTGATTCAGTATCAATTCTGATAGCAAAGAAAATGCCAGCTTTGCTACTGTGACATTTTTATGGTTAAGGCCATGTAATGAAAATGATTTTATGTCTGCATTTCTCTCTTTTGTCACTCGTATGCACATTAAGAAATCAAGCAAAAGGTTGGAAAAAGAGAAAAGATATAATTAGATTATGATGTATATGCTTCTCCATTGAACCTCTTTGCTTCTTTTAGTCTTGATGCTAATGAGTCACTCAGAACTCAGGAAAAAAAAATGATTTCTATTTCATTTACTACATGGACACCGGAAGAGCCCTGCCTGACCATGTAAACTGACACATAATGGTAAATGTGCAAAAATCATGTAGGAATTCTGGCTAAGCAGCCAAAAGAAATGTTTTTAACCTGTGCTTCATATCCCATCCGTAAGATCTCTTGTCTCATTAACCCTCTATTTACACAGATCTTATGAAAATAAATGATTTATGAAGCCCTTAGCTGTTTGAAACATGAATACTTTAGAAAGGTTGGTGAGCCAATTGTCAGAAGGATTAAAATAATGTGGAACAAGTAAGGATCATACATCAAATGACAGCAGACAAAATATATATTGATAACAAAATAACATGACAATCTGTTATATATTCTCAATAAAACAGGGTTGGCATAGAAAGAAATATCACCAAGAAATTTCATTATGAAATTAAAGACTAACAGATTTTGTAAACTCAAAGGAACTAAATTAATGGTCCATAAGTAGCCTTAGTTCTGGTATTTCTTGATGCTGACTTGCTTAACTTAGCACCTGAAGAGGTTCTTTCAGTTTCTTTTTTTTTGTTTTTGTCTGTGTGTGTGACATATATATGTTCATAAAACCTGTCTTTCCTCATGTTTGCACAATGCAAATACCCTGGAAAACATTAAAATGCTTCCTGGCTAACAAAAATTTCAAATCCTTGCAGATTAAGCAGACTGGCACAGTTAACAAGATTTCTAGATGCCATCCAAAATGCTAGCTCGGTGGACCAAAGCTTTGTCTGGTTCAAAACCACAGCCGTCCTCTTTCTCTTTTCTTGACCGTGAAGTCTGAACTATGGGAACTTTTGTTTACGCTGCCAGTATCTCAAGCAACCAAATATATACTGCACTGTGGACACTGCCATGGATTATCCATTTTACTCTATCTGCATAGAGTGCTTCAAGAGTTGAGGTCATACAGCTTTTATAACAGCAGTCTTTCTAGTGACATGAAAACAAAACCACCCAGAACCGTTAAGCCCCAGCCAATTCCATGTATTTGTGTTCAGAGTTCTAAAAATTAACAAGATTCAAGGACTGAAAGTATCTGCTGACACTTTGGTGGTAGACAGGAGTAGGCAATGAGTGATGAAAGTGAAAGTAAAACTAGAAAATTACAATTCATGGAATTGAATTCTGAATAGCAGCACACAACCTGTTTCTTTCTGTCAGGTGTTGCACAGTTACCTTCGTTTGAAACCCTCTTATAAAGAGGCTAAACAGGTGGTGACTCTCTGTTGCAATGGTAACTTTTCCATCTTTTCTGCCCTGGGGTAAAAGAATTAGTCATTAAACTTCTAATAGCTGATTAACAACATCTTGTGATGTTCTGTGATGGGATTAATTTTGATGTAATCACCTACAGCAAAAATTTGAGACCTCACTGAATGTACACCATCATGATGCTGAGCACTAGGGAAACATAAAAAGAGGCAGACAGCCCTGCCCTGAAGAACTTATCGCCTAAAATAGGTTTTTTCATTTTCTGTTTTTTAAAACTGAGTTCCTTCACCAATGTTGCCTCTGGAATGGGTGCCTGAGAAGGGATAAAACAGGAAAGAAGCATACAAAATATACTCAAAATACAATGGATTTTCTAGTCTCATGGCTGGAAAACCTGGGCTCTAGGATAGTTTCTAAACAAGGAAGGAACCTGCTGCTTCTACTATACCATGCATCTCATCGGTTGTGAAGTTGTGTTGTTTCTCTCCCTACGGATGCTATCAGGGCTATTGGATGTCATAATAAGCATGCTCACAGATGTATACTGATGGCCTTGTGTTCCAGAGAGGATGATGGCGTGGGTAAAAGAAGGAGAAACTCTGTCCTTTGTGAAAAAGTAGTTTTGCTTTTTCTACCTTTTGATTATGTCTGTTGCTAAGGGCAATCAGAGTAAGTTTCAGAGAGCAGCATTTATTATTTAGGAAATAAATAAAATAAATGGGAAGGTTTAGAGTGCACCTTGGGATTCAGACACAGATGGGTAACTAGCTGGACAGAGAATACAAAACCATGTTTTGAAAGTGCCATCTAGTGGCTCCATAAAAGGGGGGGTTTTTGTGTCAGAAAATGAAGTTCATCTCCCCAAAATTTGGGATCAGACCAGTTCTGGCTTCAGAGTCAGGGCGGTCAGTGGTGGGACCTTGGTAGCTATTTGCAGCTTCGATCAGAAGTGCAAATGCTGTAATCTGGCTCAGCTAGAAGACATGACAGGGAAACCTGTGCAAACGGCCCGGGAATGGGGGTGTGAATCGCGCTGCTGCATCTGGATGGGAAAATGGAAGTGTGTGTGGAGATATACAAATAAAAGGCACCTAGAAATAACTGAGGCTTACTTTACTGTTGGCAGGCCACCAGTTTTTTCCAGGAAGGCAACAGCCCCTAAATCCCCAAATTAAGGTGATTAGTAATAGAAATGCTTTTCTGAATTGCTGTTCTTAAATACCTTAAAATTTGACTGCCAACCTGTAAGGGTCTCCAGAGACAGTGAAAATCACGTTATTTCCTTGGAAATATAGGGACAAAATAACTGAGTCAAACTGGATGGAACAGATTTTTAGCAAACCAGTGGCAGTTTTGTTTGGATGGAGTACATGGCTTTGTAACTAGAAAACTGCAGAAAGGAAACCAATCTTCGTTTTCAACCAGATTTTGCTGATGCAAAGCCAAAAGCTTTGTAGCTGTGTGTAACAACTTCAAACTGAATTAATTGCTTCCCAAAAGTCACTGAATGCTATATGGGCTCTTGGTAGCTTTATTACTGTATCGTTTGGAGTTCTTAGTTTGGTATTTGTTCCTCGCAGGAATCATCGCTTTGATTACTGATCCTTTTCTGCAACTGACAAAGGCATTGTAAGCCAATATAAATAAATGTATGATTTCATCTTTTACAATTTCAGAAGACCAGAAATCATTCTTGGAAGTTATACTTTTAATTCACTTGCCACTAATTTAAGCCTTTAATTTTCTTCTGCGTTTTTCCTCCTGTGGCTGGAATAAATGGACTATTTGTTCCTAATTCCATTTACACACATGTATCAGAATGAGTGAAGCTCTGAAGAAAGATAAAACCTCTGCAAGAAGCAGTCAGGTAAGCAGAAAATTTGTATTAATGCATAATTTAAAAGCAATGTATAACTGTCTTGAAACTGGTCCTGAATTATATTTCATTCAATACCAACAGTGTTTTTCTGCAGCTCTATTTTCATGTGGCACTAGTAGTTGAATATATGATGAAATATATGATTCACAGCAGCACCTTGTTTAGCTCCAGTTGTGCTCTTAAATTTGCCACTTCAATGTGCTTTATACAAATATTTAGTTAGACATATGTTGTTTGGGGTTTTTTCAGACTATACATCCTTTTCTGAACTGGGTCAGAGTAGTAATGGTTGCACTATACATAAAAATAGATGTTCATGCTGTTGCTGTATCTGTTTTTAATATTTTAGGAGACACTCAGGCACCATGGTGTTGAGGCCTAGACACTTCTTAATCTTCTAAGACCAAAATAAATGATATAACATATGATAAAAATTCAAAAAGAAAGGAAAATAACCCACATAGAACCATCCAGACAGGAATCTCAAAGTCCCGTGGAAATAAGTCTGTTAATTTAATTCAAGATTACACTTTCCTGATCTTTATAGTTGAAATTAGTTACATCTGGAACATCAGGAGGCAACATCACTTCTTGGTTTTGATAGATAATTTGATATTAAACCAAATTATGTCTCCTGAAATGAGGAGTATGAGCGATAAGGATCCATAAGGCTAGGGAGAATGGCTGTGTTTTTCCTAATTCTACTGATGCGTAAAATTATGCTAAAAAATTGGTGTTTTCCTGCCTCACCCACACAAGTATTTTGGATACTCATTCTCTAATCAAAAGCATTATCAAATGAAAGAAACTCTTCCCAGAAAACATTTTCAAAAAGAAAAGTTTTTTTCTGTAAAGCTCGAAAAAAATAATTCTTTACCTCACCACAGAACATTTGCCAAAGCAAACTGCAGATGCTTCTTCAAGTTCTAGTCATACGACCCTTAATTTAAAATGTGCTTCTTTTTACAACATGGCCTATAAACATGCTTGGGGGGAGCTCGACAGAGCCGTTAAGGAAAGAGAAACTTGAGACATGTGGTTGAAATATGGTGAGGAAAAAAACAGAATGTATTGCATTAAGGACAATTGAGAGTTATTTCAAATGCAATTTTCTGATGATTTTCTCTTCTAATGGGATCCTGGAGAGACAAGGGACAAAGGTACCAAGGTATATGGCCAGCAAGTTAATCATCCTTGAAGTTTGTCATTTATTGCTTGTACTTAGCTGTTAAGTTTGTAAAACAAACCCTTCTGAGGTAAAGCACTCAAGCAAACAACTGTCAAACTGTTTGGTGTTCTGATCTTCAAGATGACCAAGGAAATGGTGCTTTGCCTGTATAGATTCTTCTGCTTATACGTGATCTCTTAATGAACAGATAGAGTTTGTTGTATTAGTTAGTGTATTTGACTAAGGAAAAAAAGTACAAAATCTTATACTGAGCTATTGCAGTCTCAGTCCCTGTTAATTTTTGCATTAATTGTCAGTCTCAACAGAGGGAGGACTAGAGGAGTGATCAGGGAGGACATCAGAGTTTAATCTCTTGTTGCCAAAGAACTTCTGTTTAGGCATCTGCAACTGCCTCTGCAGCCTGGACCCTGCTCTTTACTGCCAGCATACCCTCACTGACAAATAAGAGAAGGAAATTAGTGTACTGCAAAATTGTAAAATTATTTCATCTTTAGGTTTCTGCATGGTTCGTGGTATTAGTCTGGTAGAGGAAGAGAAGTCTTAGATCAAGCTGATATTTTAAACTCAAATAAGGCCCAGGCATGACTCTTTCCCTTCCTATAGCTGTAGTATGTTTGTGCCTTCTGTCTGGTAATAGATGTACACAGCCTCTACTGCAGCTGGCAAGACTTCTCCCTAGCCATGATGTGGTGTGAGGACAAGCTGCTTCAGGAGCGAGACAATCCCGTCCGTGGTGGACTATGTCATACTGGAGTGACTGGCAGGTCTTGCCAGGAGATGTAAAGTACCCCCAGGCACTGCCTGCCTGCTCTGCTTCCACAGAGTGGGAGAAGGACCTCTGGGTAAAATTCACACCCTTTCCCAACTCACCTATTCCCAAAGAGAAGGTACCTGAGGAGCAGACTCCAATTTCCTCCATGCCGAGGCTTTTATTTCTTCTAGGCATTGCAAGGAGGAACAAGGAAAACATACTACCTTCAGGTTCTCTCTGTAAACACATTAGCCAGCCACGGCCTTGCCCTGGGGAGCCTCAACCAATGGATCTTTCCCTCATGATGCCACAGAGTGAGGGGCAATTACACAACACCCTGCAGTACACCATAGACTGGACTGTCATTGAAAAACAACTGCATTAATAATCCTGAACAAAAGTCCAAGCTTCTGTCTCCCTTACTTTTTTAGAAAAAGTTGTTTTCAGGGTTTCTATTAAAGAAATTGTTCACAGTCTTTTAAAATACCACGTGACTGTACACATCTTTCTTAAACCACTTCCACGAAGCCCAGGTATTAGTCCAAGTTAGGTATGCAGCTGCCTCCCTGCTTTCAGAGCTCTGCTCTGGGTCATGGCCAAGCCCCTTGCAAATAAATTGTTGGAGGTTTTCTAAAGGCAGTAAAGAGAGGCTACTGTAACCACCTCTGTTACTCATCAACTAATTTACTGGAAACCTGGAGACTTGTGGGACTGGCCAAATATTCTTTCTGGAGAGAGCACAACGTTCCCTAACAGAAAAAAATTAAAAAGTCATTGCAATTTGCCAAATGATGTATCCAGATTGATAGCTGTGTAAAGAATAGTCTTTTTATTGATTGCCTTTCTAGAATACTGCAAATTCTGCCAAAAAGTTAAAGGGATAGGTGTATATGGAAATGGCACCAAGTATTTAGTCATTCTGAAGCTTAGCACTCTGGATGAAATTTTGGGTGGTGAAACAAAGACTTTCTTTCCTTCTTTCATCCTCTTGTTTTGTTTATAGGAGAATGTAGAATCAATAATAGTTCAACAGTAGTTCAATGAAAATTCAGGAGGTGAAAGTAAGTCCAACAAATCAGATATAATGAGTTCTACAGGATTTATCTCCAAAACTTTCCTCATACATTGACAGAGTAGAAAGGCACAGACTGATTGCAACAAGTATTTGGTGCATTAAGAACTAAAAACGTACTTGGGTTAAAAATAAGAAAAGCACGTGTTTACAGCAGATATAAGGATGGTACCTGGAAGTGGTGTTTCAAATTAAGTCCAGACTTGCTGCAGAGTGCTTATGGATTGCAGACTTTATAAGGAAGAGCGTTCTCTGAAAAAGCAAACAGGAAACCACATTTTAAAAATGATAGCTGAACATATGGAAATTTTCACATGCATGATGTGAAGCGAGGAGTGTGTGTTACTAAGAGGCAGTGCTATAGCTGGTTCTGAGTCACAACGGGCCTGTGTCAGACTCCAAAGCACTACTCTAGTCTAAACTGTCGTGAAGAGTTCATGTCTCAAACCAGAGCTGGGTTGCAAGGCCTGGGGAGTCAATGGTGTTCAGATATGTGTGTTTTGACCTACAATGTTTATTATTTGGAAGTGTTTCTTTTATCTAGTAACAGGCTATTGAGAAAAAGCAAACAAGAATACGCCCAAATGGCCAGAAGAAGACCATCAACCAGCAAAAGCTTGAGATTTCATAAAGGAAAATGCTCAAAGCACTAACTTTGAAAACTTCTGCACCAGTTAAGAGCAAAGTTGGCTTTGCTCATATGAGCTGCGATTAGCAGCATCCAAAAGTAAAGAGGATGTTTTTGGAGTGAAAAGGACTTTCAACAGTCTCTCTTAAGAAGGAGAGGAATTTGGAAAAATCAAGGTAGGAATATCTGTAGAAGGCATAAAAGTTTCCCTTGCAGAGACATGCAATTATGTGATGTCTGCAGCTGCGGATACACTCCTGCTGAGCTGTCTGAGTTATAGGTTATCTGCCTAAGCTATAAGGCCAGGACAATAAAAGCACTAAACCCCAAGTAGCAGGATCATGTGCAGACAGCTCAGCCTCCAGGTTATCCAAATGGATAATTCAGCCACAGCACTGCCTCTGTGAAGGCATGTAGAAAACAGCAGCACGAGTTTAGCGTGAGGTAGCTCAAGACGTTTCCGTAGGGCTGCGCCTTTGTGCTTGCTGAACCCATTGTCCCTGGATTAGTGGGTAAAGCAGCTATGGCTGCTGTGAGGGAATGCACAGGCTGCCTGCTATATATATTTGATGGAAATTTAAGAA
The DNA here is from genome assembly GCA_013399195.1 of Dicrurus megarhynchus. Lineage (NCBI taxonomy): Eukaryota > Metazoa > Chordata > Aves > Passeriformes > Dicruridae > Dicrurus > Dicrurus megarhynchus. The sequence continues at coordinate 785,667 of VXAD01002614.1, read as the reverse complement.
AAAAACCTAAAAAACTGTCTAGACTGCTACAGGGGATTGTTGCCAGTGCTGTGTGTGTGTGTGAGTCTGGGCTACTGCGCTATTCAAGCAGTCACTGAGATGCTGTTAAGGAAAGTTGTCCCTTCTCACTTTTTTATATTTCATATGATGTGCAAGTGGATCAGTTTGATGACCAACTGAGCTGCTTTAACCCAGAGGGTACCACTATTTCACAGAATCAACTAGGTTGGAAAAGACCCCTGAGATCATTGAGTCCAGTCTGTGACCTAACACCACATTGCCAACTAGACCATGGCACTGAGTGCCATGTCCAGTCTTTCCTTAAACATCTCCAGGGATGGTGACTCCACCACCTCCCTGGACAGCCCATTGCAATGTCTAACCACCCTTTCTGTGAAGAAATTCTTCCTAATGTCCAACCTAAACCTACCCTGGTGCAGCTTAAGACTGTGTCCTCTTGTCCTGTCACTGGCTACCTGGAAGAAGAGGCTCACCCCCATCTGGCTACACCTTCCTTTCAGGCAGTTGTAGACAGTGATAAGGTCACCCTTGAGCCTCCTTTTCTCCAGACTGAACAACCCCAGCTCCCTCAGCCAGTCTTCACAAGACTTGTGTGCCAGACCCTTCACTAGCTTCATTTCCCAGTTGCATCTTATTATCTATTCAATTATGAAGTCTATTACATCTGCTGCTCCACCCTGCACGTGTTGAGGTGTGTCCTAAAGACTGGGATTTGCCTGACAGTGTGATGGGAATGATACGTGTGTGTGTGTGTCTAAGTCGATATATGTATTTTTTTATAATCTTAGCTGCTTATTGGAGCCCCTCTGTCAGTCAGATAGGCCAGCAGCAGCCCTGCCGCCAGAGTGCCGGCAGCGCAGAGAGGCCAGGGGCAGGCAGAGGCACCGTGGGCCGTGCGCGGTGGTTGCTGAGCCCCGTCCCGGTGCCGGTCCCTGCTGCAGCAGCCGCCGTGTCGGCGGCTCCGGGCGCCCGGCAGAGAGCGCTGATGCCGCTGGTGCGGCGGCGGCCGGCACCTACTCTACACGCGTGTGTTTGCACACACCTTAGATACCTTTTTCTTGTTAAGCTGCTGAGTTTTGTTCTGTTTAGCGGGGTACAACAGTGGCGAGAATTCCTCCCACTTCGCGCAGGGCTGGGCGGGAGGTGCGGTGTCTTTCAGGCTGCCCTCATCCTCCCGCAGGGAAAGGCTTTACAATTCCTCCCACCTGGCAGCTGTCTCCAAAGAAAAAAAAACCAAAACGCAGTTCCGTTTTTTAAAAGGAATTTTCTACCAAGCATCTGATTAGTAAGTAATTATGGCGATTGCCGCCATCCCATCCCCTCTGCACCCCGTTTTTTGTGATGGAAGTGTTTGGTGGGATAGAGGTGGCGAAAAGGTTTTGTGCTGGTCCACACCTCACTGGGTTTCGTACGGCACTCCCTCTACTCCCCCTGCAGTTTTCCAGATCGCCGCCTATAGTGTATAAGCATAAAGAATGCCTTTCGTGCCGTTTGGGGTTGCTGTAGGCTGTCACAAGTGTGTTTTATAGAGGCTGATTTTAATTTTGCCACCCAGGAGAGTAATAGTCCCAAGGAAATGAAGCGTCTTTCTGCTATTGTTATATATCTGAAGGAAAAATCCTGGCACATAATTGGCTAAAAAATAGTAGTGTGATGAGTCAATAAATTTCTATTGTGTAGCTTTCTCTGAGTGAACAATGCTATGTTCTGGGGTAGTGTTAAACAATTAGTTCACATATCATGCAAATAAGCACATCCTAGATGGATACATCTGGGGGTAGTAGAAATTATTCATCTCTGGCCAATCAGACAGCAGTTTTTATTTATTTCAGTGTTCAACAGAATACCTCTCTGAGCTCTGGGAGACCTTGTGAGCAATTGAAAATACAATAACTTTACAAGGAGAGCCAGCAGTTTTTCCTCACTCTCGATCCAGAATAATAATGTATAACAAAATACCCTGTTCCCACAACAATTTTTCTTTCTATCCCCAAGGGTTCAAATAGATAGCTGGGCAGGATTGACAGACCTCTTCACTGTCCTGCCATTGGGGCTCCCTACCCTTTCCCTAGTGGAAGAGATTTTGGCATTAACATTTCTACCAGTACAAGGCAGAAAGAGAGGTGAGTCTTTCCAGGAGTCCATCAGAAATTACCAATAAGGACAGAACCTTAGTTTGTGTAAATGCAACTGGCTGTGTTGAGGAAAGTAGGACGAAACAGAATGCAAATCAGCCATATTATTTCTTTTGAATTTCAACCATCATCTCCCTCTGTAGTTCTATCTAAAGGCAAAATATTTTATCTTTGATTACATGCGGTGAAAACATTTACAAGGAATGTACCTTCGTCTTTGAATGGTACTCACCACTATGCTTGAGTTGCTTGGAGTAGTTCTGTGTAAATTCCTGCAGTTATTTTTATTGTTTTGTGTTACAATAGTGCCTAGAAATCTGAACTGTTTGCTAGATGCTGTTCAAACATGTACTAAGGGACAATCCCTCCCCAGAAGGTCTGCAGGCTAGCTCTTTACTGAGAAGAGAATTTAATTCCTGGATTTCATTTCTTGGTACATTTAAGTTCTTGAATCTCAAGAAAACTTACTTTTTCTCTGTTCTCATTTAATCCCAGTTATTGCCTAATTAGAAGTTAATGTTTTCTGAAGGGGGACTACCAAGAGAGTTTTCAAGCAATGTGAAGCATGCAGGGTTTTGAGCTAAGTCTCTACAGATGGTGCATGCCTACAGACCCCACTAGATCTCTCTAAGGCATTAAGGAAAAGTTTAATATTTTTCATTTTGTGCGGGGAGATTAGTGGTCCCCAGCTGTGCCTGAGACCATCCATTCTTCACAGCTGGCCATTCTTATTAATCCCCAAGAAATAGCCTATGTTCTAATTTGGTGATTTTTAAATACAAACTGAGCAAAATTCACTTAAAAACAATAGTGGAAAAATTGAAATCATACTTTGTGGTGGATCACATTCTCAAAGAAGTAACTTTTGTGTGGGGATAAAAAAGTAACACCCTAGGTTCACCTCTGGTGTTTATTTTAAAGTATCATGGTAAATGTAATGGGAGAACATAAGCATCCCAGGCGCACTTCTTCACGAGCACAAGTGCATTTATATTCTGGCTGTTGTTTTTTGACTTTACATGGGAAGAGAGATGTCAGCACAGAAAAGCACCGAGCATTATGACAATTGGAATTAACAGTCCAGAAGACTGTTAATGTTAATGATGCCAAAGCCCAGGAAAGCGATGCTTTGTTTTTACTCTTGTTCAAAACTTTGAAGTGAATTGCTCTACCTGTGTTTCCTGAAAAGGTGAAGTTTCTTAGGACTGTCAACTCTGACAGTGAATGACCAGGTGATAATTACAATGAGAGCTCATTAGGGTCTTGTGTGCTTTCTAGCTAGGTTGGTCTGGCTAAAAACCAGTTCCAGCTTCTCTGTTGCTCAAGTGCATAGTCTCCAGCTGCAGGGACTGGGCCTGGCTGTCTGTGTTGTGATGGGGGTCCTCTTAATTTGTGTGTCTGAGGCCTTGAAGCAGACACTAATTTTCTCCTAGTTCATCCCCAGCTGGTGCTTGTCTTTTTCCAAAATTCTAATTACTTGAGCACTCTAATTTATCATTCTGTTGGTCAAGAACAAATCGCAGTTAAAGAAGAAAGTGCAGGCTTTGCAAAAGAACTAGCTAAAAACACAGGCTTTTCTCATAAGCCATTTAAGAGAGTTAAACAGAGTGGATTGCAGGAGAATATAGTCTCCCAGCCCTCACCTTACAACTCCAGAAGATTCTGGGGGCTTGCCTGAGGAAAATATGCAGAGCTGTTCTTGTTCCTGCATCCCCAGATTATTGATTTCTGTACAGCCCCAGGCCAGCACTCATCCTTAGACTGCATCTGCACTTAAAGGCGTTCATTTGTGAATGCACTTCTTTTTCTTGTTTTCTGTTGTGGAGTTTTTACTGTAGCAGCTCTTCCTTAGGGACAGCTGGGCAGAGAGTTGGGTTCTAACAGTGCTGAATCCTTGCCTTCCACTGTGGCAGAGCCTTTCATCTGGCACTCGCCAGCAATGGTTTGGTTTTACTTTGACAGTGTTAGCTGGCAAGGGGATGCTTTAACACACAGTGAATGGTATTTCTCCAGGAACAAACGTGGTGAGATTAATTTATTCTTCTTTTTTTTCTTCTTCTTGTTTTTTGTTTTTTTTCCCAAGCCAATTGAAATTTGGATCTTCCATTATAAAAAACCAAACCAACAAAATAACACTCTGATCTCCCCATCACTGAAGATGCTAAAATGGTTGTGCACTAGGAAATAAAAGTGCCTGAATGAGGGGTTTTTTACAATTCCACTGTCTCCTTGCCCTTCCTAAAATGTAATTACATGAATGAGTAATTAAATGTGATTTGCATGTTCTTAAGGCAAAAAGTTCCCAATCCTCTATGTTTTTCAACAACTGGATGAAAATGGGCATGTGAAAAGCTTAGGTTGTGAAATATTCAATATTTTTCTTTGAAGTCCACCTACCTATCGAAATTCACATATTAAAGTTGAGGCTATATGAAACATTTTTAAATGCCATACTGGTTTTCTTTAGTGTTTGCAGTAAAATGCACCTTTTATTTCTTTTGAACTAGTAAGTTTATTTTTGTTCTCTTTAATCATGTAGAGCAGCATGTTAATCGGAAAATTCAGTATCTGAGCCTCATCCATTGTAAAACAGTGTGGCTTCCTTCGTTGTCTCCCATAGAGTCTAATCTGGAAATTCTTTTATTTATAGTGGTTGGGGAACTGTATGACTTCTGAGAGTGTCCTTTGTCCTTGCATGGAAGTATCCCTCACATGACATGGCAGAAAACTCTGGTGACTTGTTCTGTTCTGACCGGCACATTTGTGAGTGTGAAACATAGGTTGCATCTCAAATAGCAAATTACTTTTGCAGCAGGGGGTGTTTCTGAAGCGCAGGTCCTGAGTGTCCTCTCTCACTGTGTTTACTTTAATGTCTACAAGTTACAAGGTTGCTTCCACACCACATGGAAGATGCTCTCTAGTGGCCGTGCTCCACCTGCTAACCAGTGTTACATCCACGTGAGCACAGGAGAACTAAAGGAAAGTAACCCCCCAAAATGTGTTTAGCCCCAACAATTTTGGGCTGCTCTACTTGTTAGTGCAGCCATAACCTGGGGCACATGAAATATGAAAGCAAAAATAGGGGAAGAGCGTGTGTGTTAATGTGCACATCTTTTTCATACTATATTTGTTATCTCAAAAATTTAGCAGAGGAATGGTGGACAGGTGATACATAAAACCCAGATGTGGAAACTGCAACCTTGCCCCCCATTTCAGAGGATATATCAAAGAACTTTTGTGTTTTGTCAAACAAAGACAGCATAAGAGGGAGAGACATTATTAATTGCTAACTAGAAGAAAGTGCCCTGTTGTTGTTTAGGTAGGAGATATTTGTATCTATTGTTTGTCAATAAAGTATTAAGAATCCTTACCAAAGTTCCTGCAGTGTTAGTTCAAAGGCAGTTATTCACATTTGCAGGTTAAAATCTTAGTAATGACACATTGCATGGACCATCACTTACAACTAATTGCCCTTAATATTATATTAACTTTTGGTTTTTTGCATGTATGCTCTCATCCTCTAGTTTACCTTACAAAGTAGCCTCAGAGCTGATTTTATCACTGCTGTAAATGCACAGAGAGTAAATTGAAGGCATACTGTGCCCCCAAATTAACTAAGCATTTGAATCTCATTTTTGTAATTTAAAATACAATGAAAGATATGCGTAGGTACAAATGCATAAGATCTGCACCTTAGAATATCAAACAGTGATTATTAGCCTTGAAATGCCATGAATAAAAATGCAGGATTTCATTTCTCTATGGTGAATTTTCAACAGAGTTTAAATACACAAATTAAATGAGTGGAACTCACTTGATGCTTCTGAACAGTAGAAGCCTAAATCCAAAATTCATGTCACATTTGAGAGAAAACAGCTGCTTCAGGAAAGTAGCAGATCAAACACCCAACCTAGCATTACAGTTCTAAGTTTGGCGATGGCCAGGCTTTTGCAAACCAGTATTCTCCAATGAAGTTAATTTTGCTAAATAAAGCAAATGAAAACTTGAATCTGTCTTTACTTTAGTTTATACTGAAAAATAGTATAGTCAACTGTATAATAGCTTATTACCTGGTAAGTTCAGATAGAAACATCCTGCTGGTTGCAGCCTGCTCTGATCTTAGCTTTTCTAGGATTTTTATTTGAATTGAAGTCATGTATACGGCAGTATAGCAAGTAACAAGGGACACATTTGTGCTGTAAGTCATGGGATCATTGAAACATAGAATATGCTAAGTGGGAAGGTACCCATCAGAATCACTGACTATAGCTCCTGGCCCTGCACAGGCCACCCCAAGAGTCACACCATGTACCTGAGAGCATTGTCTAAACACTTCTTGAACTCTGTCAGGCTTGGTGCTGTGACCACTTCCTTGGGGAGCCTGTTCAGTGCCCAGCCACCCTCTGGGTGAAAAACCTTTTCCTAATACTCAACCTAAACCTACCCTGACACAACTTCATGGTCTTTCCTTGAATCCTGTCACAAGTCACCACAGTGAAGAGATCAGTGCCTGCCCCTCCTCTTCCCCTTGGGAAGAAGTTGTAGACTGCAATGAGGTCTCCCCTCAGTCTCTTCTTCTCCAGGCTGAACAGACCAAGTGACCTCAGATGCTCCTCATACAGTTTCTCCTCAAGGCCGTTCCTATGGATGGTCTCTAATAGCTCAATGTCTTTTTTATATTGTAGCACCCAAAACTGCCCCCAGCACTCGAGGTGAGGCCACCCCAGTGCAGAGCAGAGCAGAGCAGGACAATCCCCTGCCTTGCCCGGCTGGTGATGCTGTGCCTGATGTCCCCCAGGACAGGGCTGGCCCTCCTGGCTGCCAGGGCACTGCTGGCACATGTTTAATTTGCCATCGGCCAGAACCCCCAGGTCCCTTTCAACAGCGCTTCTTTCCAGCATCTCATTCCCCAGTCTGTATATATAATCAGGGTTGTCCTATCCCAGGTGCAGAATCCAGTATTTGCCATTGTTGAATTTCATGTGGTTGGTGATTGTCCACCTCTAATTTGTCAAAGTCTCTCATCAGGGCCTCTCTGCCCTTGAGGGAGCCAACAGCTCCTCCCAGTTTTGTACTGTGTATGGACGTGCTGAGTCCCTTCCAGTCCTGCATCCAAGTAATTTATGAGCATGTTGAAGAGCATGGGGCCAAGGATGGAGCCCTGTGGAACCCCACTAGGGACAGGTCACCAGTCTGACATCACCCCATTCACTGTAACCCTTTGTGCCCGACCCGTGAGCCATTTGTTCACCCACCACATGATGTGTTGTTTATCCAGCTGTGTGCTGGACAGTTTGTCCAGAAGAATCCTGTGAGAGACAGTGTCAAAAGCTTTCCTGAAATCCAAAAAGATTGCATCAACTGGCTTTACCATATTGGCCAGGTGGGCCATCCACCATGTCATCCTACTTCTCAAAGACACACAAAAACGTGTGTCAGCCCGTGGGTTTGTCATCCCATGAGTGTCAGAAGAGACAGTGTGGAGCTACAGGAAGAACAGCTCCCCTCACAGCCCTGGAATGGTTTTATTCCTTTACTTCAAGAAAAATATGATGGGCCAAATATATGTAGACAATATCTTCATTTACCTCTGTAGAGTAATAGACTCTATGAATTTAGCTGTTGTCCTCTTCCCTCATTTCTCGTGGTTCCTGTAGTGACATTCACAACATCTTTTTTGTTTCCTGAAAAGCTAACTAACCCCAAAACCTTGAAAAACACAGATATTCCTGTAATTTAGAATGATATCTTATTAATTGCAAAAAAATGTGTTCCTGATGTTGCCACCTTAAAATGATAAGTCACAAGATTGTTTGTTTACGTTTTGTTTTGTGGGAAATTCTTTCTTAGGTTTTGGATGCTGATGGCATCCTAACACAGTCTGATGTCAACAAATGCAAAATTGCTCTGCTTGTGCTTTGGACTAGTCAGTCATCGTGCTATTTCAGCTCAGGCAGAGCTGCTGTCTGAATGCCTTTGGGACAGTTGTCACCCCTTGGAGTGAGGTAGAGAAAGCCTTTAACTCTTTGCAGTGTCTGTATGAGCATGGCCTGAGGTACCTTACAGATAGACGTGTAATGCAAAGGAGTACTGGCCACCTAATCAGAAAAAAAGCAAAAACCTTTCTAACACACCTTAACTTGAGCATTCTGAAACATAAACACTGGGAATGGCAAGTAGTTTTTGAAAACTTCCTTCTCACCTTAACTATTCACTTTTTCCCTCAGTTTCCAGGCTGTTGTTTATTCTATCTTATAATACTTACGACATGATAACAGTACTGTGTTAGTGCGTACTACAAAACCACTTCTTATCAAGAAGGAAAAGAAATAAAAGAAAGGAAGTGGAAAACACTGGTATGGCAAGTCCTAAAAATTTATGAAATTTAGTGTAACAAATTTAAAAAGAGGAAAAGTGGAAAAAAAGAGAAACTTGTGTGTGATTTGCAGCTTTATTTTCTTGGGGCATATGTATGAATTATATATAGCACAGAAATGACATAAAGTGAGAAAATTGTAACACTGAATTTTGCAGCCATTTACAGTGATTCTGTCTGTTAAACTGTGCAAGTAAATTCCAGCTCTCCTGGTACATTTTGGAGAATTTGTGTTGTCATACAGTCTGGTATTAAAGTATTTGCTGTGTTCTGATTTCTGTCACTGTGGTTTAATCAGCAGCTGAGTTTTCTTGCAGTACCTAAAAATAATGATACCTCAGTCACCCAAAAATGAATTAAGTCTTCTCTGCCTGGCCTGGTTGCATAGACAGAGGAGGTACATCCCCAGTGATGAGGAAATATGGCTGTGGATTAGGAGGGGATATAATTCTGGTTTACCCTGTTAAAAGTCTCTGGAAATGTATTCAGTTTTCATTCTGTGTATTCACCCTTAAAATGCAGGGAACATGGCTGTTTCATACCTGCAGTCTCCCTTTATATTTTGTGGTATATGGACAGCCTTGAGAAGTGCATACCATGCTCCCCTGTTGTCCAGAACACTCAGTTTACACCATTTGCCCAACCTCCCTTTGAGTGCCCCTTCATCTTGGCACAAGTTGCAAGGCTTGCTTTGGCTCTGTGCTTGCTCTCTTTTCAACAGCTTTGTGGAATCTAGTATCTCTTTGGGGCTTAATCAGACAGGGTGCAAGGAAAGAACATGGGACAGATTAACAGAAAAATCACTGCAATGCTGATAACTTGCTGATAGGCAAGAATCTCTATCATCAGCAGAGCAAGCAACTTATTTCATCTAATTGTTGTATTTGCTTTTTGGGAAGAAATGTCTTAATCACAGTGAGTGCATGCTGTACCTCTCTAGTCTTGTCACAGCACTGGTCATCGAAGCACTGAGACTTTTGGCAACTTCTGGACCTTTCAGGGAGCTGTGGTTTTTGTATGGGTGCTCCACAGTGACAATCATGCCTTCCCACTGCTTCCTTAGCAGGAATTTCTGGCAGAGCAGACTGTAATTCAGGTGTTTCATATGGTGGACACAGACCCTTTGGATCTCAGAGAGCCTGTCCTGTGGGTTTATTCAGGACACAAACTGGGAGTTAAAAGTTTGGCCAGTACATCCCTGTTCCAAAGACATCCTGGAAAGGTTGAGTTTCATAGCTCTTCTAATCCTGTCACTGCTGTTGTTCTGAAGCAGAGAGAAAATGTCTTTTTTCATGCCATTCTTGAATGGGAATTTGTCCTTTAAAATCTCTTTCTGGAGTCCTGCACATACAAACATCCCTGAACAAAGAATTTGGGCCTGACTCCGTGTCCTTAGACATTATCCACAGTTTTTTGGATAAGTGTAAGAGAAACAGCCCTATAATATGTATAAACTAAACTATGAATTCTGTGGTGTTAAATGTAGATCTGAACTCTCAAAACCAGAGGTAAGGCATACACTACAGAGAACTGCCTTTGCCTCTCATTTACAAAGTATGTTGTCTTGGATGACCTCTAAGTTTGTTGGCCAAAACACTTTAGACCTCCTTTGGTACATTATATTGTTCTTCCCAGTTCAGACAACTGGGTTTAATTTTCAACACATAATTATTCTACACTTCTTTGTGCGTTCCCTCTACATCTCCCCAAAGTAAATGCATTTTGAGAGTTACCACCAAGAAATAAAAAATGCTATATTCCATGGTTCATTGGATGCAGTACTGGAAAGTGAATCGTTCCCTTCCTGCATAAGTGTTACCATATACTGTATTTTGTTACAAATATGGATAGAGTGTGTATATATATATATGTGTATCTCTAAACCCGTGTGTTTTGCCTGATTCTGTATGTCCCTACGAATCTTGTAAGTGTAAAGGCCCTGGCTAGGACATACATTTGAACATTACTAGATCTGGTCCACAGTCAAGTGGCTTTACAGCCCTAGAGCCTACTCCAGACACAGTCATTTGAAAAACCTGCTTATCCAGGTTTTTATTTGAACACTATCATGGTGTTTTCACGGTAACAGATTTAATACTCTTGAACAGCAGTTCTTGGAGACATCAGAATATGCCTTATTTCTTCTTTTTTTCCCCATTTCCTTCTTTTTTTTTAGTTTTCTACACCCCTCATGTTCTTTACCTCATTCCTGCTGTAAATGTGAATAAAAAGTTAATTTTATATCATCATCTCTTTGACATTCAGGGGTGAAAAAAATCTTGGTTATCTTTTAATCTGTTTTCAATTTGGAATGCAAGTAGATGTTTAGGTTTATACAGCTGTTGCTGACTCTCAGCATCATGTTAATGAAGTGCTCCTTTTTAATATCTTCCAAAGTTCCATGAGAGATTTGCATATGCATTAATAATCTGACACAGCACTGGAATGAACTCTGATGTTGAGATATTCTTCTCTTCTCTTGAGGATGTTTTTGAACTCTGTTCTGACCATCTCAAGGGTAAAGAATCAGCACAACTTGTTTTTATGTGGTTTTCCGCTTTCAGTATAAGGGCCTTTTCCTATGCTCAGAGGAATACATCCTCATCTTTCACAACGTGCCCAAGAATAGTTCAGAAGATAGCCCAAAGGTGTGAATTTATTCTCAACCTATTGGCAGGCAAAACAGTTCACTAGGAGTCAACAGACTGTGTTTCCAGGAGAACTCCTGTCCTGGAGCAGGATATCCCTCACTGTTCATTAAGGGGCAACATGGCTTTGCATTGCTCATGGTGCAGGAAAGCAAAATCTTTTTCATCTTCTCTTCTTGATGTTATACCTAGAATGACAGTGCTTCAGCTCAATATACACTTAAAAAAAAAAAAAATAAAAGATGGAAAAATTAGTTTCTATCCATGTTTGCAACCTGGCTTTAGATGGCCTGTAAGATAGTAGCCCGTGTGGGCTTCTTTCTTTCATCTTTCTGTTATGCATCCATATCTGGAAATGATGCTTTCTTCCCTGGGGAAAGATGAAGTACTCACTCTCTTCTCTCACTGTTATACCACAGGCGCAGTAGCTGAGAAATAGGGATCCCCACAAAGAAGAACACCATTTATCTGTGAATGAAGTTTGGACAGGTCTACCATTCCCTGAGGGGATGTGGTTTTTTCCATCTATCATCCGTCCTGTGTTGTTGAGATCATGGATTCTGACCTGTCTGCTTGCAAAGCTGTGGGTGAGATTTTGTCGTGGTGTGCCTTGTCCCATCCCTGTAGAGGGGATATTCTGGCTGCTGCCAGAGCAGGGCTTTGTACAAAACTTGTAGCTCCATGGACAGAGCTGTTTGCTTGGGGTGAGGGCAGCGCCGTTAATTTAAAAGTTTAGAAGTGGTGATTCATGACTCCTGTAACAAATGCTGAGGCATGTGCTCATCCAACCAAAAAGGCCCTCAGGAGGTGGAGAACATCTGGCGAACCCACATTAGGGAAGAGGCTTGTCCCCTTGTTGCTGCCTTGGGTTAGAGAGCACTGAAATGAAGACTGGAAAGAGGAACTATTAGGCTAGGAGAGGGAAGAATTAAGGCTGTCTGTGCAGCTTTCTGCTCTGCCCTCTTGTATATCCATTAGTGCTTAGAGCTTGCTTCATTACCTCTCACTAGCTCTCCAACAAGCTATTTAATAGAAGTAAAAAAAACCAACTAACACAAACATTTAACATATTGCAGTCTTAAGGAAATAGATGTTATTGAGCATGCACTGCTGTTAGTGAGAAGTGGAGTAACGCAGCAAGCTGCTCAGAATATTCAACGACTTTTCCCTGCAGTCTTGAGATATAACATACCTTTATAAGGACCTTTGAGTTTCCATGGTGGTGTAAACACTTCTTAATGTAAGAATGGAGTACTTTGTCTTCTGCATATATTTTACACAGCTGACAGAGTGAGCCATATTAAAATGGTTACTTCCCATTTAATATCTCTACTTTATGAGTCAGATTTCCAGAGAGCTTGAATTGGTGTCATCTCAATGATCTGTCAAAGAAACTACTCCAATCTACCTCCTCTATATCTCTAAATATGGCTTATTTATATGGCCCAAAGCCCTGTTGAATTTTATATTTCAAATAATTTCTAAATTAAACTAAAGCACTTGAAAGCAAGATATGTGATTAGCATAAACTTAAGAACCTGTTTCTAGCCTTTAACATTTCCCACTATGTTTTAACAGCTCAATCAAACATTATAACTCATTATGAAATGCTGTAGTCTGACATAAAATCAGTTTCACAAGTGAGGAAGCTGCTTCTGCAGAGCAGCAAACACTCAGAGAATTAGCCCTGGAGCCCGAGCAGGGCTCAGTTGGAGAAGATGGAAGATGACCATGCTGAGGCTTTGACTGCCATGGATCTGAAACCATGGGAGTGTCAACCTGGCATCACCCAGAGCTAAGGCTGGTCCCATTGAGGCACAGCTGCATCTCTGGGTAATGTATTTGCAAATGTTTAAGACTGGGACAGTTTGACTTGCTATGAATTAAACTGTAGGCTTTATTATAGACAATAGACATCACTGCACTTTTTTATTAATTTGTTTTGAAAAGAATGCCTTCCTAGCTCTGTGCTGAAGACAGTGAATGGGTTGGAAAAAAGTGATGATTGTCTAAGATTTATATGCAATGTTTTCTAATCCAAATCTGTTCCTTTAAATGTTCATACTTTTTTTTCTTCCTCCCCCAAATTCTGAATTAGGCAATCAGGGCACATAAATTTCCAAATGAAAGCAAACAGTGTCCTTTCAGCCTCCTCCAAAACAATTCTTGGACAAACTCTGAGGGGGAAAAAAATGTTATCAATGCTTAAAGCTGCATTGACCTGAAAATGAAGTTTTCCCAGGTTTGCTGCTGCAGTCTCACTTTTCTGCAGTGCTTTGTAGGAGGTAATTTCTGTGCTGGTTATGATTTGAAAGGCCTGGCCTGCAACTCAACCTCAATCAAATTGGAACAACATGTCACCAAAGGTCCTGGTCCCATGGTATGTGCTTGGAAATACAACTCCCCAGTGTGGAGAGGTTTCTGGCAAGTCAGTGAAACTAAACTCAATTTCCATGGCTAGAAATTGCTGCAGGAGCATTTCATTGTGCTGCAGTTGCTGTGCTCTCTATGTTTGTGTGTGTGGGGGCGGGGGGGGTCTGCAGGCTTGCATGTGGGTGTGTGTGTCACTGAGATAGGGCAACTCTGAAAGCTGGATTTGTGGAAAGAAATGACAAATTTCTGTTAAATTATTGACACAGAAGGAAAAATACTTTTGTCCTTTGAAGTTAACTAAAACCAAATGGGATTGTTTCCTCAAGGGAAAAGTAGGAGTTTAGTTATGATGCATCCCCTCCCAGAAATCTTTCAAATTATACATACTGTACCCTCTGTTTATACAAATATGAATTACATGATTGTGTGTACAGGGTCATTTGTAGTTCAAATGGAAATGCAATGCTGCTAGGCAGAAGCTATAGAGAAATTGAGGGGATTCTAGGATCTGCCATTTAACCCTTTTCAAATGTTCAGTGGCTTTGAGTAGTTCTGCAAGAAAGCTTTGGCCTAGCATTACAAGGAGACACCCTAGTTTTGCTGGTAAATCCAGATTTCTATGCAGCTTTAAATGGAGAGAGGCTGATTGTCTCTCATTCATGTGGGGTGCTCTGATTGTACATTGTTGTGGATGGTGACAACCAACAGTTTATGCTCTGCATTAAATTTGCTTATGTGTTCTCATCCAGCTGTGAAGTTCAAATTTTGCAAGGGATGTTTTCCCACATGCAGGATAACAAATTTGTCATATTGACCTAAGGGTTGTTCTTTTCCAATTTGCCAGTGATTTCTTTTTCATTTCAGCTAACTTAATAATAGTTGGTTTTATTGTCGTTAAGCCATAAATAAATTGTCTTCTGAAACACTTGGGTTTTTTCTCTGTCATACAAATGTGTTTCTGTATGTCAGCAGAAAGACATATTTCTGACTGGGTGTCCTCCTCTCTTTTAAGCTGAGAATTTATCAAATTTAATTTCACCATAGGGCATTCAGTTATGTTTTTGCTCTTTTTGTTTACATCCTTGGACTTTATTTTCTACTGCCTTATGTCTTCTTGCAAATTCTCTGAGGAAACTTAGACAAATTTGATAGAATTCCCTAACTTAGTAGCTCTGGGAAGTCCAAATATGATGCTTATAAAGTAGGAATACCATGACTATTGCCTTGTCGACAAAAAGCTTTGTTCCCAATCTGTAATTTTGTTCCCAATCTGTGTCATGCAATCTGTGTCATGTCTTGTGTCATCTGTCTACCCTCTCCTCCCCAATTTCATTAGTTTTCCCAAAAGCTTTACAAGTGTCTTATTTCAGCTGTAAGAAGGCTTCCTCTGCACAAAACTTTCCACTTAAATGAACTTTTCCACTGCAAATGTGAAGTAATTACCATTGTCTATGTGCAGTGTCACCTAAAGATTGTAAAGATGTGTATGTCTGGTCTTCCTGAGACTGAGAGTTAGACTGAAGCCGAGAAAACTGGTTGACATTGATCTTAGCATGGGCAAGGAAGACAAAGCATCCAGCAAGAGCTCCTGAGACAATTCTTCAGATGACATTTTTGGGTTTTTTTTTGCAGTGTTGGTGGCAAACATGGTGCAGGGTTTCTCTGGTGTGTGAAAAGACATAATTCACTCTTGTGGGTGGAGTGCCTTCCACTGTGTCTCCGGCAAAGATGTCAGGAGACCTGTCCATACCTCCTTGCAGTGGAATAAAGGCTGATTGAAGAGCCAAATGCCTTAAAAACAGTGGCCTGTACTTCCAGAGCTGGCATCGGAAAGACTTCTGTTTTACCAAAGGGGTTTGGGACAAACCAGCCTGTTACTGACAGGGAATGTTGGGCAAGTGACTTTTTACACTGCTTCTGACCTCTTCACTGGCGCATGTCCCATTATCCATTCTTTATAAATCATTTTAGACAGTATCAAGGGACATGTCTACGTTTCCATCAGCAGCGAATTTGCCAGAGGCACATTCATAGTGGCCTGTTAATAAAAAGCAATGCAGGTGGATACAGTTTCAGAAAGCAAATGCTTGAATTAGATACACAGGTATCAGTATTGGATTCGCAGGTATCAGTATCTATTGACCCAACACTGTATCTCTTCTGGTCTCACCTCAGGTAATGCTAGAGCCAGCCAGGTCAGTAGGCTTTTCCAGTTGAAATGGAAACAGGGCAGTTGTATCATCTGAAATTTGTAGCAGCTCCTCTCATTTGGAGATCACTCTTGGTTTTTGACAGACAAAGCTATGTAACTAATACAGAGTGTTGCTTCCTTAAAGTTAGTTTTCCAGATGCTTTATTCATGTTATCCTAGGAGTCCTAGCATCAACATACTTCCACTGAGCCAAATACCTGGGCTGTTAAAGGTGTGCGTGGCTCATTGCAGACAGCTTCGCGCTTCTCTTTCTTCCCTCTTAAAAAATACCATGATTAATTTTCAAAGTATTTAGTTATATTAATGAACAGCCTGTTTGAAATGAGGATGGCAGAAGTGTAAAACTCGGTGGGATGGCCATGGGGCACGATCACATGGGTTATTTCACTACTAAGGGATCAGTGATGTTGGTGCTTGGCACTGTCCATTTATGCCTAATTATTGCAGAGATATTGCTATGTGAAATTGGAGCAGAACAGGAGAAATCAAGCCAAGCTGTTAAGCGAGATGATTTCTCTCAGTTATTTTTGTCTTTCGTTATGGTAGCAGCAGGGTTATTAGGGCTAGGATATTTAGCCAAAACCATAATGAAGAAAAACACCTGGTTATGTGAATACAGTCTGTGCCACCCAGCAGTTTTATACTGCCACCCTATTCCAGCCTTCCTATTTTATATAATGGCATTGAGCTCCTTCTGCAGCTCAATATCCAGCCCCCTCTAACACTGCCAGCTCAAGCCCACTGTCTCCACATATTCTTGCACTCTGAGCTCAGCTGGACTAGCCATGGTGGTGCTCAGCTTAAGTCCTCTGAAATTAATAGCTACTCTTCCCTTTACCATCTTCCTGCAACCCCTTGTAGCCTGCCTGATTCCTTCCAGCTCCATTCAGGCAAAAATGGCAAGATTCATTTCATCAGTAAGGAGATATTAGGGAGAAGTAAGGTAGGTTGAACATAGGGAGAAAAATCCTGCCTTTTAAAAGTACAATCTGAGCATTTTACAAGCATTTTCATGTTTGCACATTAGCTCCCTGAACCTTAACTCTCTCATCTCCTTCATTATTTAACTCTAATGGAACAGTTTCTTAATGAGCCACAGTAGAAGTAATTACTTTTGGCTGGGCATTTATCAATGGTAATTTAAATGTTGTTTTGTCCTTTGTCAGATTTGTGCATTAATTCAAAGTTCAGTTCAGTTTGGTTCTGAAGAGTGAAGCAATGGAAAAGGCAGCAAGGAAATCTTCATGTTCATGGACTTTCTTGCTCAGTTTACAAGTAAAAAATAATTTTTTTCTAGCTGGTAGTTCATTATACCTTAAACTGGGCTGGGAACAGTCAAAGAGGGTTCTCTCTGCTATATACATGACAACCAGTAGCATAGTTTCTATTATCCCGTTGTGTTGCCTTTTCTCTCATACAGATCTGATTAAATGGGAATTGCTGTTACTGAGTTTTATTGCACTGGTAGGTGTTTGGGATGTGTCACAGTGCAGCAGTCTCCAATTAGCTAAGCAAAATGTACTAATAAAAATAGAAACTGGTCAAACCAAATCCAGGATCAGCACGCATGCTAGTTGCAAACAGAACTACTACAAAGGTCAAGTTTGCAAATACTCCAGGTCAGGCACAGGTCTGAGATCTTAGATGAAATCTTTGCTCCATTCCATTCTATTTATCCACTGAACTGTGTTTCTGTAGAATTAGATTCTTCTTGTGTACTATACCAAAATAGTATATAAATACGGATATATATGTATAGGTATATATATGTGTGGTAGTTTATAATATTTCAATGGCATTCTTCCTCATGAAAAGTTTCCTAAGCATGGGGCTCCTGAAAGAGGCAAGTGTGCAGTGCTGGTGGACTGGAAGTATCTCTTCCTGCTGACTGACATGTTTTGGAGAAAAAAGCCCTTTGGAGTCCCCTGCGTCATCTCAGTGCACTTTTGAGAAAGTTTCGGCAGAAAAAGCTCATGCTAAGTATCTGAAAATGCTGTTAAGTTCACAGTCACTTCCGTGTACAATTGCATATACAGAGGTTTTACATAGGCAAAACCTCTATCTTGCTGTAAATCCCATTCTTAAATTTACAGGTGTCTGGTCTGGATGCAATCTAGGTTTGCAAAAGTTAAGGTTGCAAACCCATTTGAGAATAAGACTTAAACTCTCACAATTGTCCACCCTTTTTTTTTTTTTTTTTGGNGTTTGGTTTTTTTTTTTTTTTTTTTTTTTTTTTTTTTTGTTGTTGTTGTTGTTGTTATCTGTTTTGTCTTTTTTTAAGGGAGGCTTGAAAATTAAGAAACCTTACAATGTCTTCTGTTAATACAGTGAAAAGTGCAAAGAGGCTGAATTTAAGTGGACCTTGAACACCTGCTAGCAATGTTAGCAAGGGATTTTGTTAATATATACTAATCCAAAACTATTGTAAGTTCTAATCAGTCAGAGCCATCAATAGGGAAAGAAAGAGAGAATTTTCAAATGCTGTTATGCTGGGTTTGGGAAGGGATGCGAGAAAGGTCTATCATTAGGTCCACTCTGCAGTGGACTGAATGGATCCAAGATGCTGCTGCAAAGAACAAATACACTAAAAGTGACGCAAAAGAAAACTGGTTATTAAGGGAGTTAAATACTCTAATGACTCAATTACTTTGAATATAATGCTGAAAGTGTCTTTTAAGTTTGTATTTTAAACACACACATTTGGAGACAAGAGGTGATTTCAGTAGCTCGCTTTGTTGAACTCTAATACCTCCAGTGCATCTCTGGTGATACCCACATTCCATTTTCCCTCCTGATCCTGTCCCTCCAGCTCTTGCATTCCTTGTGTCTTATTATTCTTCTGCAATTCTTCCCATTTTCTCTACCCTGGAAAAGATTCAAAAGTAAGTAGTTTACTTGCAGTGTTACCATGACTTGGGACGTTTCATTGATGCAGTTACTGCTAATTTAAGTTGATCAACTGTTAATTCAAATTCCTCTAAAGGTATGCCTTGCAGTTGTAGCCACAATTAACAAATATCCTGCAACTAAAATTCTGTTAGGTTTTTTTTTCAGTTGGGCACAGACAATGAAAAGAGAAATGAAAGTTTTTATATATGTTTAATTGAAGGTAAAGCACAAAGGACTATGACAGCTTATTCACAAATGAAACTAAAGGTAATTTGCCATTTTAGTAATTAAGCAAAGCAAACCCCTAGTCCCAGTGTTTTCCTTACCACATCCTTGAAGGACAGAGGTATGAGGGAAATCCTGTGGAAGCAGAGAGCATGAAAATATATTATTGATGTATTTTCTTTCATTGTCTTTGTGGGACATTTGGTATTGGGGGGGGTGGAGTTTTAAGATTATGGAGTCTCAGGCAGGAATTACAGAAGCAAAGGCAAATTTGAGGAACAGGGTGCTGGGAAGTGGCAGGGCTCAGGGAGGGGGCAGAAAGTCTTAGTCTTGCAACTTGTGCAGCAATACTCAGTTCTGTTACTTTGAGCAGTAAAGCCCATGTCAGTTTTTGAAGGAATCTGGGATGAGAAATGATTAGCTGTACAACAACTGCTGGAAATTATTTGGGATCTGGGAAGCGATGGATCTCTGTGTCTTAATTTCCTGGCTCTCTGCTTTGGAGAATGGCATTTTCATGGCTCATTGTACATCCTTGAGCTTCCCACTGGGTCACATATCCAGAGCTCACATTCTCTCCCATGGAAGCACACACTTACCAACAAAGGGACAGCACTATCTATCAGCTGTCAGAGGAGTTCAGAACTTCTTACCAAATACATATTTATTTGTATCACAATGATCATTTACCAGGAAATTTTATAGAGTCTGCACCATGCTGAGATGCCTTAAGAAAAAGAAAAAATTGAACAGAGCAAGAAGGGGAGAACTGTATTCTGTTTCCTATGGAAATTGCTCCCTTGACATTTGGAAAATCCTTTGGTGGGTGATAAAGGAAAGTTTTGATTAGTTGTTAGTATTATTTGCTTGGTGTATCTTAGCTGAATTTTCTTAAATTCACATATGATTTGAACAAAAAAGCCACATTTTCTGAAGGCGGATTGCTGTAACTACTTCATAGCACAGAGAGTTGTACGCTCTGCCTTAAACAGCCAAAGATTTTAATGATGACAGTGTAATATAATAACCATACGGGCCTCTGTGTAAAGGAAGTAGTTGATCAAGGAGGTATCAATTATTCAATTGTTGGCAGTCTGGCTTGTTCTAATACTTTCTTGGATCTGAGTTATGGTCAGATAGTGAAGATGATGATGACTGTAGGGTGCCTGGGAATACAAAGCACTTTCACTGCTCTGGCTTCGATGTGTTGTCATGTTATAATGATTACAGTTTATTCATTGTCACTAACCTGCTCAAATATTTGACAACAAAGTGGTGTGGTTATATAAAACTTTGTGCAAGAAAACACAGCTCTCAAGATCACTTTTAAGCACTGCTGTTGTCATCTGCAGTCCCCTTTGATCCCAACCACATATCTGCGTAGTGGCTTTGAAGATCTGTGAACTATTTCTCCCTTTCTCCCTATTTCGGGTTGCAGCTGCTCGTTAGAACACTTCAGGACATCTCTTTGAAGAAACATGGTGGTGACAGTGGCTGATCAAGCCCCAAATGCTCAAAAACCTTGGGCTGCAGGAGGAAATCCGTATGTCAGAATCCTGTAACATCTTGAATCTCTTACTGGAGGAAAAAGAGGCTAATGTTTAGGGAACAGTTTGGGAAACAAAAAAACAGGATTCAGCTCTCAGTTTCCCATCTAACCATGAAATAACTATTCCATTCTCCTTGTTCCTTAGTTCTCCAGGTGAAAATAGGTCTTTTTTTCTCCTGCAGAGTCTTGTAAGAGTGACTTCATTAAGTGCTGGGACATCTGGGCACTCTGATGGTGGTAGGAACTCAGATGGGTGCAGTTAGAGGCATGAGGGGTTATCCCCTGGTCTGAGAGTTATTCAGTTCCAAATGCTATCTGTTTATAGGACAGAGGTAAAGCTGCTTACTGCTTGTAACTCCTTAAATTTTGTCAGAATGATGTCAGAGCAAAGTGCACAGTAATTTAGCAAATCACAGAGTAGCTGCATGGATGACCAAGCCGACCCTTTGGAATTATTCCCAACAACACCATCTCATTTCAGCATGTAATTCTAATACAGCTCTCATCTGAAGAGTTTTTATGGAAAAGCAAGCCTTACTGCATGGGTTACAGAGACTTACAGCAGGTCTCTGTATTTTGCTTCTGATAGCTTCACAGAGCCAACAAGTTGGAGAGAATGTGAGCTAGAAACTCCTAGTCTGCAGCACTGGTCCCATGTTTTACTAATTTACAGCTTCTGTAAAATTTTGGTGATGGTGTCAAGTCTACAAAAAATATATTTCAGGACATATTATGGACCAATGATAAATATTTAGTGATGAAAGTCTGTGAAGGACTTTGAGTCTAGAAATCCAGTCTGAGTTCATACGACAGACAAATTATGTGGAAATAAGTATTAGGTATCACTGGTGGGAGTAAAACACGGACGTCAACACTCCTTTTCAGAGTTATTTCTATAACATGAACCTGCAATTGACATTATACATAACTTTTTGCCCCTTCAAATGTAAAATTGAAGGGTAAATACTAAAAAAGCTCTCTAATGATAGTGCTCAATTGTGCAGAGCATTCCTGACAGTAACGTAATTCCAAGAAAATGTCTGTAATATATGTATGCTTTTGTTCTTGGAAAGGGTTCCTCCGATTGCTGATGGCACTGTCTGACTGCCCAAATGAAGTGATCCCCCAGGAGCTTTGGATCTCAGTCCAGGCAGCCAGCCTGGAGTCATCACCTCGCCAAGCAGTGCTCCCCACAGCCTGGTTCATTGTTGGATGACCTGCACAGGGAAATAAATGGGTTTCACATGAATATTTTGACAATGTCACCTTTAAGGATGCTCTAGGAATACCAGGCTATGCAAAAATATTGATATACACGATAAAAATAATTTGTAATTTCTATTTTTAGGGAGAGTGTGTTGGTTTTGTGTGCAATAAATTTTATTTCACAGTAATTAACATGGGGCTAAGTTTTGAGTATGCGAGGGAAACAGTGTCAGTAATATAGAGATGTTTTCATTATGGCTGAGCAGTGCTTGTACAGAGTCAAGGCTTTTCTGCTTCTCAACTCCACCCTGCCAAGAAGTAGGCTGGGGGTGCAGAAGAAGTTGTGGAGGGACACAGCTGGGACAACTGACCCCAGCTGACCAAAGGGATGTCCTGGACCATATAGGATTGTGCTCAGCATACAAAAGCTTGGGGATGGAGGAGGAAGGGGGATATTTGGAGTTACGGAATTTGTCTTCCCAAGTAACTGTTACCCATGATGAAACCCTGCTTTTCTGGAGATGGCCAAACACCTGCCTAAAAATAAGAAGTAGTGGAATAGTTCCTTGTTTTGCTTTGCTTATTAAACAGTGTTTGTCTCAACCCACAAGTTTTCTCACTTTTACCCTCCTGAATCTCTTCCCCATCCTACCAGGGCAGGGTGAGTGAGTGGCTGTGTGGGGCTGAGTTGCTGGCTGGGGTTAAACCACAAGAAAGGGATTGCATTCTTGTCTGCAGAGCCCAGCCTCGGAGGGCCCTGAATCCAAAAGTGAGGCCTCTTGGCCCTTTCGTGATGCAAACAATAATTTAAAATATACATCTGGCACAGTGCAAAGAGAGAACATCCAACATCTGTCACATTCCATTATCTTGCCTTGATGCTATTAGGCTATTATTAGTATTTAAACTAAATATATCTTCCCACAGGCTGCTAACCATAATACCTCGTTCGAGTACCCATTCCTTTTATTGCCACAAACTGTTCTGAACATCACATAAATGAAACTGGAACATCACTTGATGGACTGTTATCATATTTTACTGCTTTATTTTATTTTAAATGGGAGGAAACAAAACTCGCCAAGTGTTGTCGTATGGTTTGCAGAAGATTAAATGGATTTCCCTATCGTTTTGGGTGAGGGAAGTGAACAGAGGCTTCTCTAATGGAGATCAGATGCAGGCATTTGGTTCCACACTAACAAGGGCCCATATGCTGTCACTGGTGTATCAGTTTTGTCTTGGGGCTGTAAGACTCTGGAATGGCTGGTTATTTTTTTTTTTTTAAACTGTCTTTTATAATTAATTATCTGACTCCTCTATCTCTTCAAAGCCGAGTGAAATAAAGACGACATAAGAGAATAGAATTACTCTAAGCCAGAAGTTAGCTTAGAAATGTTTCCTTCCCAAGCCAAATGCCATATTTCTACTGGGAGCTCTGCTCAGCAGTATGCAAATAGCTGCCCCAAACCTCAGGTAGCATTTTGAAATGAATCATGTTTTTAATTCACATCAGCACAAAACAAAGGTGCTTGCCCAGGGCCAAGAGCAGTGTCCTTCCCTAGGGTGCCATGAAGGATGCTCAGGAAGCATCCAGCCTGCATCAGACAACTCACACTACATCTGTTCCCACACATTAAGCAGTGACCATTTATGTTGCTGGTTCCTGGGACAGGATTGTCCTCCTGGTTGAACACAGTGGTCTCGGGCGTTATTTCAGCCTGGGCCAGGTAGTGCCATCTCAAATGGCTCCTGAGGTGGGTGGATGCTGCTGCAGACCAGAGGCAGTCCTGGGGAGTAAGGGAGCAGTGCTGTGGTCACGAGCCTTCCCTGTCTGGGGGGGTCAGTCCCAGAGAGCAGTCCTAACAATATTTTATTTCAAAACAGAGAGAGTGAGAGTCCTGCAGGAATTGGTGTGCCTTCAGAGGCTGTCCCACCACCCCTGCTCAGTGAGCTAGAGGGTGGTCACAGTGCTCCATCCATCTAGAAAGTCTGAGCAGAGCATCACGTCAGCACGACTCTGCAGCTTCTGGTGTCTGACCTCTGGCATCCTACACACTGGAGGTACTCAGTTTTAAGCTAATCCTATCTTCTTGACATTATTTATTCATTGTTATACATTATTTATTATAGTACTGTACTTGTCAAATATGAAAACAGTAACAATACATTAGGGGCTACTCTTTCCACCCCGTACAAGTCATCCTTTTACATAGGAGCAAAGACCCACGTGGACCCAGAGCAGATCATCTGCACAAGTCCCTCCTGAATGGCTTGCAGGGGCTGGGTCTGACGAGAGAAGGTTTTACCTGCTTTTCAGAGCCATGACTGTGAGCCTGCACCCACAGCCATGCTGACCTGTGTGGATGTGCTGGCCCCAGGGAGCATCCATGCTGCCCAGTGACATTGGGTGGCCGTGTCCCAGCTGGATTTCCCACCCTGAGTTACGGCAGCCATGGCTTCTCAGCCTGCATCCCCTGGGGACCCAGCAAGATCTGGGCTGCTGGCGCCCTGTGGGAGGGATAGAGGCTTCAGAGCTTGTGTGCAAGCTGGCTGAGACAGAAAATTTGAGCTCTTCTTTGGGCCAACAGTAAAACAAAGACAAGCCTTGCATTACAGGCATGCTGTTGCTCTGGAAACTTGAAGCCTCCCATAAGCAATGCAATTACTAGCTGCTTATCACTTTTGCTGCACCAAGGAGGAAATTTATTAATTTAGAGAACACTAAGGACACAGAATTTTTTTTACAAGGCTTCCTTCTAATAGCCTCTAAAGAAGCCACATTTCTTTCTCTGTAATTTCTGCCCACCTTCAGAAGGCAAATGTATAAAACCTCTTTATCAGCCTCTAAACATTTCCTGTAGAAAGAAAAAAGATGACTCTCTTTTTTGAGTTACCTCATCTCGAGCTGGCATGGAAACTTGTTTAGTGCACAATAGCAGCTACATCTCTTCAGCTAAAATTGATATACAGCTGCCTCTTACCTCAGCTCTTCTCCTGACTTGTTAACAAAATGACTATTGCAATGTGCACCTCTTAAATCTAAATGCTAAATGGTGTTTGGGAACAATTCACGTCCTCTTTCTTCTTAGCTGAATCAGTTCCCTTAAGGAACTAATCCATAAGGCTATTAGCTGTCGCTGTAAGTACAGGTAATGAAAAATATTCTCTTTGGGGGATGAGGGAGTGTTTGAAGGAAAAGGGTATGAAAGAAAAGGCTCAGCTATAAGACAACAGGGGCTTAAAAGTTTTTTTAAGCTGCTGCAGTTCTTGATGTCTAAAAATGCCTTTGTACACTTGCTGCCCTGTGCAGGTCTTCTGGGACCCTGCTTTTTCCTAAAATACCATGTTTGATTTGGCACTGTATGAGGTGCCTTTTAAAGAAAAAGTGAATGAAAGCGAGTGGTGCCTACTGAATGTTTGTAAGTGGCAAAGAACTGTAGGAAATGTGTTTTATTCCCCAGAGCCTGAGGAGACCACAAGGCAGAAAACCTCTTGGTGGCAAGAAGGGGCACTGGTGGCAGTGGGGAAGCCTTGGGGATGGTTGAGGATGGGAGAAGGCACCAAGCTGCCCGTCATGCTTCCTGCAGCTGCCCTACCCAGGAAGGAGATGTCCACCGAGTTCAGGGTGGGATGGGTGCAAGGCCACTTGGCTTTCTGGTACGAAACAGCAACTGAGCTTAAAGCAGCAGGGAACATTCTCTGACATTTATTTTTGGAAGGTGTTTAGGACCCTTCGTCTTTGAAAACTTGCCCCTGTGTGCAAATAGATAAGGGAATGGCAGTCTGAGTACAGTGGACTTTACAATAGGATACTGCTGGGAATGGCATTTATATTTTCAGACTTTAATAATCTGGCAATCCCCACTGTGGCCCCATGCTATTTGAGTCTAACCCAATTTTATTGAAAAGTGTTGTTGAAAAGACATATTTTGCACACTGGTAAGAGCAGACCTCGTCAGAGTTACTTTAAATAAGATTTCAGAACATTTTTTTTTCCTCTCCAGGATATTTTCCAGTCCCATTCTGCAGTGTTTGTGAGCAATTTTAACAGCTGTTCTCTCCTTAATCATTATCATTGGTCTTGGGTTTTTTTGTTTTTCTTTCTTTTTTGACCCAAAGCAGAAGGTGATGGCCAGGCCCTTGCATCTCCAATACACACTACTTCTTTTTTCTGTATAGAAATGTGCACCTCTGCAGGTGAGTGAGCTCAGGTGTTCAGCCCTGAGAAGCAGTTGTAGTTGCCTCTCTGCAGCACACCTGCAGAGGGATGTGTGCTCACAGCTCGAAGCAGAATGAGGCAGAAGTGGAAGGGAATTGTTCCAGCACAGTACACTGTCCAATCCTCCTCTTCTGTTGACAAGGAGCTGGATAACCAGAGGGCTGAGCAGCGAATACCCGAGCACTGTGACATGGGAAGTACACCTGGATCTGTCTCAGAGGGTCTAATACTGGTGAAGCACCAGTTCGCCACGACCTCTCTAGAGAGAGTGTCCTGCAGAGAACAGCTCTTCCAGGGGCAGGGCTATTGGAACCCACGACATGCCTCTGTCTAATTTAGGGGACCTGACACCCCGAAATGGGGGTGCCCCAGAGGGCACTGCCTTTGATCTTTGTCCTTGGAGAACTTTACCAACTCTGAGAGATGAACTGCAAGCCACAAGAGTCTAATATAAGCACTGATAGTCACTTCGCACCGGGTAAAATGTAGTATATAAAAGAACTGATAACATGTACATGGGGGTTCGACNCAGCGATTGCTCAGCTACAAGTGATTTCAGCTCTCATGATTCAGCTCTTTGTGAGATCACCTGGGGCAAACTCGGGGACAGAGAGACAGGAGCTCTGTATGGCAGTTCCACAGGTAGCTTTTGTTGTCCAGCAGTCCCTGTGAAGGGATGGCCAGTGACAAGAGACTCCATGAATTTTGGGACACTCAGGGCCTTTTTATGGGAAAGGCAGGGGGTGGGGTAGAAACCATTTAGCCAACTGGGTACAAGGTATTAGAATAGGGAAGCAAGGCATGCTGGGGGTTGTTCACTTGGTCACCATAACCTAGAAGTAAGTTGGTTATCTCTGAGTCCTTTTGCCCTGACGTTTCTCTCTTCCAAGGGAGCACAGAGGGCTCCTGTGCCAAGAGCTCACAGCCCTCCACCTAAATCTTTTCCTTACCACCCTGAGGTAGAGGTTATGCACTAATTCTGGTAACTGGCTAGTGCAGAGAGCTGGAAAGTGCCACTTGATAAAATCAAATTCTTACAGTTCATTCTCACATTATGAGCTACCACCACTGGTGTTCATTTCTTCTAGTCAGTATGCCAGACAATGCTTATGGAGGGACCCTGGCTGATATCTCACCAGCTGACACCAGCAGAGGATGGAGTGAGGACCTCTCCTCCTCTTGCAATCTCTTTTTGAAGCATTCACATTCTTGCAGCGAGGTACCTTTCCAGGTTTCATCGTTCAGAAGAAATTCAGCTCTTTCTCTGAGATCCCACTAAAGAAAAATGAAATTAAAAGCAAATACCATGAAAACACCCAGAAAAATTATATCAATGACACAATATATTAATATTTATTTAGCTGCTGCCATTTCAGGTCAGATTCCCTTAATACTTGATACCGTTGACTTCAAATAAAATTTAAGCTATAATTGTTCGTACATAAGTACATCCTTGATAGGGTGAAGATGGTGGGCAGTGTTGGAACAGAGCTGGAATTGTTTGTGAACCTCATACTGGGACTTATTTAATTTTTAGCTGTTTGCTTTTGCAAGGATAGCAGTCCAGTTGTGTTATTGAATTGATATTTATAACCATTTTTTAAAGTGTTCTGATCTGGGAAATCACCATTGCATATTTTTAGATCAGATTTCTGAGTAAAGAGAGTAGTGGTTTGCTATGTGCAAATAAGATTATGTTACTATTTTTCAACTGCCTCTACTTGCAGTGGAGCAAGTTCGTTCAGCAAGCAAAAGGAAAAATTTGAGCTTTCATAGCAAATGCTGTTTTTAGCCTGCTTCAATCTTTGAACTAAGATTATACTCAACCACTCTTTCTCATTGCACAAGCACACTTTGGAAACCGATACACTAAAATTAGGAGGCATGTTTGCATTTTCAACCTCTTCAAGTGCAGAGCTGCAAATAGTTCATTCCAGCTATGTCATTATTGTACAACATAGGGTTTGGGGTTTTTTTTTAGAAAGCAAATGTCATTACTTACATCTCTTCCACATTGCTTTAAAAAAATACCTGCTTTGTTTGGCAAAATGAATGTGAGGACCAAAGTTGCCCTTACTGCAGTGTCCTTGCTGACCCCGTTAGCATAGGAGCCTGGGTTTGTCACAGGCAGTTTCACAGACAGTGGTTCATCTGGAGGGAAGGTGTGAATGCAAAGTCTTGTCTTTTCTGTGCTCAGAAGATGGAGAAAGGATCACTAGAATAGTGAGTTCTCCATTCTATTCAACAGTATGTTATTAGTCCTGAAAAAATTTAAATTGAATGTGTATCATTCTGCTAGCCTTGTGTAACTCTCAGTACCTGGGAGGATTGATGATTTTGCACAGTCCTCTTCATGAGTACAGATGAGGTAGTGTATTTTAAGGCATTGTGAGGGAAACTCTATTTTTTTGTTGTTTTGTTTTGGTTTTTGTTTCTTTTGTTGTTTGGTTCTTTTCATTCTGAAGGCTTCCAACTAAAGTTAACTACCTCTTTACCCTTTCAGTCCTTCACATGCCTGGAACTGCTCCTCACGACTTTTGCATAAAACAATGAGGAAATGTAATTTGCTTAAATAAGAGCAAGGAATGATTTGATAAAAGTGGACAACTGAAAACCCAGTAAATCCTCTTTGACTAGAAACAGGTAGCCCAGCTTTTAATTGCATACAGTCTAAACACTGTCACTACCAGAAGAAATTAACTGCTGTAGTTAAACCTTGCTGGCACCACGCCACACCTTGGAATGGGTATTCTGTGGGGTACAGGCTCTGTTCATGGTCATGTGTAAAAAACTTTCTTCATGAAGTACTGAGCAGGTGTGGGATTGAATATAGACTAAAGTTTGGCTTAAGGACAGAAAATTACATAAGGATTGTTCTGGGGGAGGTAGGAGACCTCTTTGCATTATATAGAGGGGGGTTTGTTTATTTCTGGTTTGGGGTGGTTGGGGTTTTTTTGTTGGTTTCTTTTGTTTTGGTTTGATTTTGGTTTTTGTTTGTTCGTTTGAGAGAGAAAGAAAAAAAACGTTTCATTGCTAACTTGCCAACGAGGGAAACTTCGAGGAACAGACCCGAGTTTCTCCACTTTGCCACCAGATGTCCGTCATGAGCAGGGAAAGCTGGTGACCCGCACGATACCCAAAACCCTGGATTCGCAGCATTTTTGAAGATCTGTCAGGGAAAACTCGAGTGAAGTTACATGTTACCATAGAATTTTGGACCGCGGGTATGCTGCGAAGGCTTCTCGGCAGCGAAAAATCCAAAATCTTGCCGGTAGTTCTACACTATATGTTTAACTCTTAAAACGTGCGTGTCTCAGCCTGCAGCACTTGCGGAATACGGAGCCTTTGCACTCCTCCAGAGACTTAGGTATGCAGCTCCCATCCAAAGTCCTAAAATCCTTTGAGGAAACTTGCCCTTTCAGATGGAAGGAATAGGTGAAAGCAGTCGCTGCATGTGACCTCTGGAAGAAGTCTCAGCCCTTTTCAGCTTCATCGAGTTGCTGAGTGACTCCGTAACTTCCATAGGTCTGATAGCATTAACTGAATCCCACAGTAAAGCCTTCACATCCACAAGCAAGAGGCATTTCCAGGCATAAGTAGGGTGCAACTCTGACAGCACTTCCAAAAAAAAAAAAAAAAAGAAGTGGAAGACTTAAACTTAACAGGGTGCAATGACTTCATGAGGAGATTATTAGCTTCCTAGCTACATGAGGGAACTTACCCCAAGAATAATGTACAAGAGGTAAGTACTGGAAGATTTGCTGTGTGTCCCTGTCCTCAGACTTCTTTAAACTCAGACGTCCGAGTGCTTCCAGATGTTGTAACAGCCGTTTTTTATCGCAGTAACCCCTATTTCGGATTAAAAACGTAAAGGTGATACATGTTTGAGAATCAGAGGAGCAGAAACACCCTAGAGCTGCCCTAGAGCTTGACACTGCTGCTAAATCTGCACCATCTCTTCCTGTCTTCGAGAGGAGCAGGGGACACTTCGGATGAAGGGTTCATTCTTCAGCAATAAGCCTGTAATGGGACACTTCCCTCTCTCATTGTCAAAACAGGAAGCGGAGGCTACAAAGCTCTTCTGGACACAGAGACACGAGCTACACCCAAAGAGGCTCAGAGACCGGACAGTGAATGGCCGTGGGAAGTGGCTGCTCTCCTCCCTCACCACCTGCGGGATACGTACCTGCCTAGGAAACGTCCCTCACTCACCTAAGGGCTCATGCACTTCCTCCCAGCCTCCAGACGCCCTTCCTAAGGGGCTACAAAATGTCCTGCATCCCTCTCAGCTCACCAAGGGGACAGCTTGTGCACCGGGCTCTAGTCCTGGGAACCTGGGTTTTCCCAGCAGGATCCCACACTGCCTTACAGAAGGAAATGTGTGTTGCTCACCTCCTCTCTGGGAGTGAGCCCTAATCTCCTCATTCAATAAAAGCAGCCCCATTGCTCTATGCTGAGAAAAGTGAATAAATGAACCAGCAGTACAAAAATTTCCCTGGCCATTGCCTTCCTGAGTCTTTCTTGGGTGACACAGACCTCTTTCATGAAGGTAGTGGGATCCACTACAGCAAAAGGAGCATGTTGGGTCCATGCTGTCACATGTACCCTCATTTTCAAATTTTGAGTGTTTTCACAATCTGGGGAAAAAAAAAAAAAGATAGTTGCAAAAGCAACTTGCATACTCTTCCCTCCCACCCCCATGACAGCTGTGCTCAAATCTCCTTAAAGATGCCTTTTTTCCTCTCAAACAAGTTTTAAATTATCCAGCATTAGGGTGTTCCTTGACTGGTGCAGTTAAAACACACATCTGTAACCTCACTTTCAGAGACGTGAAGGCTCAGTGTAACCTCCTCCACTTCTGAAAATACCGTATTCTGTCCTGAATATTCTCAGCTGTGTCTCTGGGAAGCTGAATATGAGCTTATTGCCAGATTCTGATTCTAATAAAGTTAATGGAAATTTTGCCAGTGACTTCAAATGGTCCAGATATTATTCTCGGGCCAACTCCTATGAAATTATCCCAGTTCAAACCTAGAGCAATTGCACTGATTTCAGTGAGACTAGACTGGCTTTACTCATCCAACCCGAGGAAGATCCGTGAAGTCAGAGATCAGGGTATGGAAGAGCTGCCTCTCGCTCAACCAAACTGTTGTTACTGGAATGTTGGATGTTGTTTGGGTTTTGGGTTTTTTTTTCCCTCTTTGATGAAAGTGATGAATTCAGAGCTGCAGCCTTAGTGTAGGCAGGGGTGTGTTCTTTTATGGCACTATAGGCTAAGCCACAGGATGCAGACCAGGATGCAGATCCATCGATCAGGGCTGGCGGGGGGTACCTGGGTACAGCCAGCCATGTACCACAGCTCCCTGTTCAGTTCTGCAAGGTATTCCAGAAAAAAAACCTGTAAAATGCTGTAACCTGCTAAAATGAACGACAGCGCTTATTCAGATTTAGAAAACTCCACCTATTTTCAAGACAAATAGCCAACACCCGCTGGGGGCAGGAGGGGTGGCCGAAACCCTTCCTTTAACAAGAAACAAGCCGGCGGAATTGCACGGCAGAAGTGATCGGAGCCGCAGTTCGGCGGAGCGCCGCTCCAGCGCAGCGAGTCCGTGACATCCGACGGGACCGGCGCTTCTCAACCTGCTCTGCTCCGCTCCGCTCCGCCGTCCCCGCCCCGCCCGTCCGCCCCCGCGGGGCCGCGCTACCTGCGCCCGCTCCCCGCCC
>VXAD01002614.1:641466-753826 GCA_013399195.1 Dicrurus megarhynchus | reverse complement strand
GGCTGACGGCGGCGCCGCGCTTCATGCTGGACCTCTACCACTCCCTGGCCGAGGGCGCGGAGGGCAGCGCGGGCACGGAGCGCGGGGGCCGCCCGCCGCCCCCCGCCCCGCCGCTGCCCAGCCCGCAGGACAGCGCCTTCCTCAACGACGCCGACATGGTCATGAGCTTCGTCAACCTGGGTGAGTGAGGGAGGGAAGGAGAGAGTGCTGGGCTGCCCGGAGCCACCCCCAGCCACTCACCCGTCCGCCCGTCCCGCGGACACCCCTGGCCCGGGCAGTGGGGACGGGCGGCCGCTTCCCGGTGGGGCGCGACGCGGTCGGGGCTTTGCCGGCTGGGACCCACCTTGGGCTGCGCGGGTCTCGGCCAGGAGGGCAGCTCGCTTTGGGGAAGGCAAAACCTCTCGCAAACAGAGAAAGGGGAATATACCTCAGAATGCAAAACTTGGCGGGGGGAGGAGTGGGGAGAAGGAAGAAAAAAAAAGTATTTTTTTAGTAGTCCTTGTTCTGATGGTAGTGGTCAGAGCCTGTAGTTCAGAATTAAACGCACCCTCCTCTGCTTCTTGGGCAGCAGGGCTGGGGTCATGCTAGAGTACAGGTTGCACTCACTCTATGCATGATCCAGCAACGCAGAGATGCCTTTGGGTCTTGAACAAAGTCCAGCCACGCTACTCCACGGTGTCTTCATCTTCTCTTAAAAAATTTTTTTTGTTTTGTTTTTGTTTTAAGGGATCAGAGCTAGTGTGGTGGTGAATATGTGGCTCTGTGTCGGTTATTCTGGTGATTGAGCACGGGAACACGATAAAAATCTGTACCATGTGGAAATCTTGAATTAAGTTCTGTTAGACGTCAACCTGCTCTTCAAACAAATCATCCTGTCAGCGATGTGAAGGGTTCTGAGGCAGGCATTTCAGTGGGAAAGTCATTAAGCTTTTTTACTTAAAGGATCTCTTAGTACCATGCAATTGTAAGGAAACAGTGTAATTAGATTCAGCCTAATGTGGAGAATGAAAATATTTCAGTTGGCAAATTACAAAGTTCCTTTTTTTAGGGAATTTCTGTGAAGCTTAAGTGTCTTAGCCGGTCAGCTGAAAACTTTGCCTTTTCACTAGTGCTGCCAGAGCTGCTTGCCAGAACGACAACAGCTTGTCTTGTTTAAAAAAAAAATACAATTTGTTGTGTGTTTATTCATTTGGAGCAGGGATATGTCACCACAGCAGGAAATTTCTCGGAGCTCCCAGTGCTGGTACAGGTGTTCAGTAACTTCGTACCATGCTGTATGCATCTAGAGCAAGAGCTGATTAATTTTTGTACCTGATGGAAATCATGTAGTAGGTCAGAAGTGTTGCAAATAGTTGCTGAAGGATTTGTCTGCATTGAAACCGAGGCGACCACAACTTGTGTGGGTACAGCTGAGCTGCCTTAGGTGCTCAGACCTTCCAGGACCGTAGAGCCCTGTTGCCTCCTTGTACTGCGGGTGTGTGCCAGTCAGGGTCTCAGTTGCCTTGTTTAAAGTCAGCTCGGGGATGTTTATGTGGTGCTGCCTGTTCCGTTCCCCGCCGGCCAGGCTGTTCCCAGCCCGATCCACAGGTAAACGTGGCCCGTAGCCCGGGAGAGCAAGCGACTGAAGGATGGTAACTGAGATTAGCGTGCCTCAGTTTACCAGTGCAGCCCAACGCCTCCTCAACAGCATGTAGGTGTGCTGTTCAAGCCAGTAGCAGAAGGCAAGGAGAAAGAGTTGGAAACTCTGTTAGCTACAGTCCAAGTTTATTTCCTTCCTGCCCTGGGGGGGCAAGAGGTAGTTAGCTCGAAGGGAAGCTAAGCAGAGAGACCCCGTTTGCTCTCTGGCAGTCAGTTTTAAGGGATTACATCATGAGGTAGAGATAACAGAATTGACCAACCATAGAAGGAAGATACACAGTGGTAAACCAATGAAGACCCCCGCAGGGGAGGAACAACACAAAACTAACAAATAACAAAACAGCTGGAGGGTATTTCAAACCACGCTAGCCTGTTAGGGCTTGAAACTTCTGTGATAAGAGGGCCGACGTGGCGTGAGTGACATGCAAGGGCTGGGCTACACTGCAGCCTCTGCCTTAGGTCTGTCTTCGGAGGCAGAGTCCTGCAATGGGAAATTATTCCACGTGTCCCGCTGGGACTGGACAATAGCAACAGCTGCCGTCTCAGAGCTCGGATGCATTTGATTGAGACATCCTGAAATTGTCCATCAATGAAAACAGCGTGGTCTGTGGTCTCAGCTCAGAAGCTGAGATCTGGGAAATACTGTACGGGCTTCAAGTTCAAAGGGCACCTGCCTCTATTTTTCTTCCCTCCCAGCCTCCCCAAACCTCTCTGTCCTTTGAAAATACAGAGCTGCTGCTGCTGCTGCTCTCTTTGTTCTTTGCTTTGGAGACTTTCAGGACGTGTACTTGGAGCTGTGAGTTTAAGAAGTGTGCTGCTGTCTGTAATCAATCTCCATGGCACATTTTACTTGAGGGATGTGAAACAAAGTGCTTGCAAGGGAGTAGGCAGTTCCCAAAAGAACTGATTCCAGGGATAAGTGCGAGCATGTGGTGTTTTAGAAGATAATTAGCTGTTTATAAAGCACCGGGAGAGTATTATTAGATGGTATACCTGAAAGTGTGTGTTTCTTTTGAAAATAACCCCTTCCACTCATATGATTCAAATCAGTTCTGATAATTTGGATCTAGACACTTATGTAACAATGAGGAAAATTATTCATGTAATGTAGTAAAATAGTGCAATTGAAATGCTAGTTATGAGTCTCAGGAAGCATGAATCAACTGTAGAAATTTCTCATCAACTTCCAAATTCCAAGTCATAAACCATAATGTCATTTAATGTGATTGTTTGTTACCAGAGTGTTGGCAAATCAATGGGCTGGGACTGAACAGCTGTTTGGCTGTTTTCTACGGCTTCTCTGACATGTCAGGGATTTTTTGGGGTCTTTCACCTGTGTATTGACATTTACTTTTTCATTTAACAGTAATTCAGGTCAGAAAACCAGAGGAAGTCTAAGGTTATATTCCAATATAGAAGCCAAGGGTTTGATGGGAGAAAGCCAGCTTGTGATCTGTCGAAGTAGCTTATTAGATGAAGTCAGAAATGCAGCAAAAGATGGTGGGATCACAGCAGAAAGAGAAGAATTCTTGATCTCAAGCACACTGACTGTTCCAATGAAGTACATGTCAAGCAGCCCTGAAAACTCACAGCTGGAATCTGCTTATAAGTAGACATTGCCAGAATTATTTTAGTTGGGGCTCTCTGCTTGTGGCCATACATATAGTTACTTCTGTTCAGTTAAAACTGACTTCTGAAGAACTTTCTGTTCAACCTTAAAGACTTCCCTTTTCATTATTGAAGGGGCAATTACCAAGGAGATGTGAGGGACCCTTGCTGTTCTCTCGGGTTGAGGAGTGTATGGTATCACCTGGGGGTGCAGGTGGACGTGGCTGTGTGGGTGTGAAGTCAGTGTGGGTGACCTGCCTTCAGGTGCTGATACTGCTTCTGCTGCAGCTCAGAACCAGACAGAAGTTTGATGCATCTCGTTGTGCTGGAAAGCCATCATCTAGGTCAGCTGTGCAGAGAAGTTTGCAAGTGTTGATGTCCTTATAAAAGTGCATTTAATTTTCCCAGCCCGTAGCCCAGAAAGAGTCACTAGCATGTAGTCACTGATTTTAAACATGCAGGGCTCCAGCCCTTCCTGACCAACCTACATCTTTCAGTCTGGGGATACAGCAGATGTGTTTTCTGTCTGGGGAAGGCCATATTTCCATATGTGCTCAGGGTATGAGTCCTCTTCACAAAGGTCTTGCAAAGCTGAGGGACTTTGGTGATGTCTTGGATTATTCAGGCAGTGCAGGCTTGTCCCAGTCTCAAAGGTTGAGGGTGTTCTTGGAGATGG
The DNA here is from genome assembly GCA_013399195.1 of Dicrurus megarhynchus. Classification (NCBI taxonomy): domain Eukaryota; kingdom Metazoa; phylum Chordata; class Aves; order Passeriformes; family Dicruridae; genus Dicrurus; species Dicrurus megarhynchus. Next base: position 749,904 of record VXAD01002614.1, on the reverse strand, counting down.
TTTCTGTTTTGTTTTGGGTTTTTTTTAAAGTGACTAAAGAAGGTCACAGAGGTGTGGAGGTTCTCCAGACACAGGGAGTTGCTGTCTTACAGGGAGGACAAGAAATACCAGTCTTTGAAATGGGGAGTCTGGGATTTATCTTGCCTACCTGGTGATGTCTGTATTGTAGTATGGACTTGCAAGGTGTGGGCGATGATTCCCAGAGGGGCTGATTACAGGGGGAGCTTGGTGTGTCCAGGGTTTCTAGTGCTTAGCACTTTGTTTTATAAAGCACCTGGAGAGCAGTATCAGGAAGGAGAAATAAGTTTTTGTTCCCATTACAAGCTAAACCACACAAGATATAAGCCAGTTCAGATAATTTAGAAAATAAATTTAGTTTATCAGGTTAGATACAAAAAAATAATTTGACAGAAAACATAACCTGTTCCTGGTAAATCTGGTCCCTTTTTTGGGAAGGTGATCCTAGAAGTGTCTATTTTGGGTGTTTTCATTAGGATGAGGCATCCGACAAGTGCCTGTTTCTTTTCATTTCCCACATAGGAAGTCTGGATAGCTAGCACAGATGGAAACATCTGCACGGATTCACTGACGAAGCAGGGTACCAAACTTCCGTGCTGTGGAAATGGCTGTATGGCAGGGTTGTGTGGCTGGGGCGGGGGATTGCACTGTGGGCCAGCAGGCGTCTTTGTGAAACTGTTCAGCTCTTTTTGTAGGAACAGCGTTGACATAAATGTATGGTGTGTCTTGACACAGTACTGTTGGGTGAATAACATCTATTAATGTTTCCTGTCTGGAAAATGTACCTTCCTTATGGCACCAGATAAGGTTATCTGCTCTTGGCAAAGCAGCCTGGGGTTGATATGGAGATCCCTCTTGAGGCAGTGATGCTGGATTGACAGCTTGACTGTCAAGCGTCCCTTTATTTTACAACCATTTTAGTGAAAGATGTATCAACTTCCTTGCAACAACCCCCTTTTTCCTCAGTCCAGGAAGATGAGGAGAGAGGGGTCACTGCTCACACCAAGCTGCAGACAAGGGTCAGATCTAAAGACCCCCCAGTCTTTTCTGGCACATCAGTGCTGATGTGAAGAGGGTCTGCGCTCCATCCCCTCCTTCACCAGCTGGTGTCTTCAGAGTAGTGCATGCTGTGTGAAGCAGCAGAAAACAAGACTCTCAAAGACTTTGCTGCTTTAACTGCATCCAGAATTATCTGTGTATAATGAAAGGTGCTGTGAAGCAATCCTGTGTCAGAACATGGTCTTCACCCATGTCTTCCTATCCTGGCATCCACGCTGAGAAGAAAAACAGCCATGTACTTCCTGCGATCAAACCCAAGGAATTCAGTGGCAGTCTGTGGGCTTCTGCTGTGACCCGAATCTGGGGCTGTTGATAGCTGTGCAGGAAAAGTCTGAACCCACCAAACCCTCCAGAGATAAGGATCATAAAAAGTGTGCTTTGGGGTGCGGTACCTGGTTATTCAGCATTGTGGCTTCTTGTAGCAGACTAACAGCACTGATTCACTGTATCTCTGTACTTTTGGAGAGAGGGTTTTCCCTTTTCTCATAAGACCCACAGGTCCCTTGGGAGAACTTCATGCAAAAAGGTTGAGGGGAAGCTCACCTTTTCCCAGGCAGTCCTGCAGTCAGTCCTGAAGCTTCATCATGATTTGAGTTGGGGCTGTGGTGAAAAGCCTCTTCTATTTTTGAATCTCCAAACTCCAGGCAATCCCTATCTTCCCTGCAAGACTTCAAGTGTCTGCTGGGGCTAGGGTGCTCCCTTTCAGTGCAAGGGGGTTGCTTGGAGGTAAATATCAGACTTGTACAAATACTCTCTCTCTCTCTCCTTGCCTATAAAGCAGCACCTTATGGATGTGATGTCTTCCAAACAGGCTTTTCATCTTTTTGGCAGCAGTCGCCTACCAGATTTCGTTCTAGGAATGATCTTGCTCAAATCCATAGCACCTTAGGTGCAAGCAATATGCCTTTGTTCTGCACAGCTTTTCACAGGAGGGAAGCAGTGCTCCAACACCCGTACACGTGTTTCTAAAGCAGGTGAATTTTTTCATCTGAAGGATTTGATCAGCCCACCTGCCTTTTTCCCAGTACCATGCTTGCTGTTGGGAGATACGAAATCAGGCAACCAAGATGTATCAGGAATGTTGCGTGATTGTATTGATGGGACTGTACCATTCATACTGTCATCCCATCTGTTTATACTCTTGGCCACGTGTTGTAAAGGTCAAGACATCTACTCACAGGGAATAACTGGAGTGTATGATGCTGCAGATCTGGCTGTGCTGCCAGCTGGCTGTGTACAGCCTCACTCACTCGGCATGTGAGCAGCATCCTCCACGTGTGTCCAGAGCAGGCCAATATTAGAAATTATGAAGCTGATGATGGGAATGAGTTTACTGACTTCTGCCAAGCCTTGTATAGTGGGCTTTGATGCCAAGACAGATTCCCAAGTGCTGAAGAGCAGCCTTATATTTGCTGTTCAACTGATGCAGCTCAAGGTCCTCATTTATGTCATCTCCTTGAAGTAGCTGCTGCTTCTGAGCTGCCTGCTAGTGTGAAGCTGCCTGACAACATGATTAAAGAAAGGGCAAATGGTCTTTTAGAAGTCTTCATCTCTTCTGCACTTGGAATTTGAGGGACTGTAGTCATCCTCCTGCCTTTGGCTAGGAGCCCTGGAAGATGTGTGGCTTCTGGAGAAGCTGCTCTTCAAAACCTGTACTGTTGAAATGAGTGGAGGGTCATGTTCATGTAAGCAATTTATCCAAGTCTGACTGTCATCTGGACTAAGCTACTGGAACCAGACCGTGTGGCATTAGTAGGATTATTCTCTGTCTTGTGAAAGCTTTTCAGAGCTTGAAAATTTACAGTCTTAGACTTCAACATTTCACACAAAATTTTCTTCCAGCAACAACAATAACAACAGCAATTTATTTTAATTGTAAAAAGCTAGTATTGCCAAACCAGTCTTGATTATTTCAAGCCAAATTTTTTATCTGTAAATAAACGAAAAGTTGCATTTTGCATTAGAAACCCAGGTGTGGGACTGGGTTTGGGGTTTTTTTTGGAATTTTTTGTAAAAATAAAAGCAGAACTTCCTAGTTCTTTCCCTCAAACAAAATGAAGCTAAACCACTTGTTATAAAAAGGTTTTCTTTTGGCAATTTTCTTCCAGCTCAACATGGCTTTAGCAGAAAATCACTTGGGCAGCTGTCATGGATGTCTTGTGCTGAGCTCCTGCTGGGACTGCTTGCTGCAGGCTTGTACCTCTGCCAAGGAGCTGTGGATCCTTGCTGGGTCTAGCCCGGTGCATTGCAGTGGTTACACTCTCTCTCTCTTAGTTTTAAATATAAACTTTTAAGCCGTGTTTGTGATTTAGGAGGAAGGAAGGTGATGTTTAGACTTTCCATGCCATGGAGTCACAATTCTTTTTAGGTCATCTTGCCTCATTGCTAACTTGTAGGGGGTTAGAGGAAGGTATGATTTACTTGGGACGTAAACAGTCCCATTGTGTGTTTCTGCTGTATCCCAGCAGATGCACAGCTATGCTGGAAAGTAGAGCCCACCTACTAATCATTTTACATTTCCATTTGACCATTTATATAGCAGTGTGAAGCAATAGAGCAAGCACTATTGCCCAAATGGAAAAATGGCTCATGGGTGAGAGATTCCCATTTGTTTACAGCAAGTATCAGGCCTCAGAGCGTGGGAGATGGAGGTTAAGGACTGGAAAGCTGTCTTCTGTCCACCTGATTTTTGGAGTCTGGTGTTGGGTCACACCTACGTTCCCTGTTTGATGGGGCAACAGTTCTAAACTGAAAGAGGGTAGGTTTAGATTGGATATAAGGGAGAATTTTTTCAAACAGAAGTAGCGAGACACTGGAACAAGTTCCCCATAGGAGCTGAGGATGCCCCGTCCTTGGAGCTGTTCAAAGCCAGGTTGGATGGGGCATTGAGCAATCTGTTTTACTGAACAATATTCTTGCCCACGGCAGGGGTTGATCTGGATGACTTTTGAAGGTCCCTTCCAGCCCAAACTTCCTGGAATTCTAAGTGGGAATTGAGAGGGTACTTGGGGCTGGGATTCTGTAGCCATGATGTGCTGAGGGTGAGGAGACATGCCTGAAAAACAGTCAGTGAGTCGTTTCTTTCCACGTTTTTTCCAGTTGTGGCTGGCAGAGGATGAGGAGTGGTGCCTTCTGCAGAGCTGCAGCACTTGCAGCTGGGGTGGCTGGGAGCAGTGCCCCAGGAGGCTCCTGTGGCCTGGTGCTTTGCACTTGGAGCAGGTTCCCACACAGTGGCTCTGGGAAGGACATGGGGCTGCAGCTGCTGCAGGGCTGTTGCAGGAGAAAAAGGCTTAATTAAAGAAGCTGAGTCCCTGTGGGATTGCAGGGGTGTTTAATACCTCGTAATGGACTTCGATTCCTAAAACCTGCTGTGGATTGGGGCTGGCATTTCCTGAACTTTCAGTTACTTAAGAAACAGTCTTGTAGTGTTGGGTAGAGTTTTGGAGTGGATTTTTTCATTTGTTTGGCTTTTGGGTTGGTTGGGTTTTTTTGGTGATGTAATGAGATTATTTTTTTTGTTTTGTTGTTAAAGGCACAAAGATTTTGACAGCACTGCTTTCAGCTCTTTTTATTTTACGTAGCAGTGTTCATCATAGCACAATGACAGAATTGAATCAGTGGTAGCAACAGTGGGAACTTTTGGCAAAAAAGGATAATGTAGACAGAGCCGAAGTGTTCTGCTAACTAAAACAGTAGCTGTATTTTTCAGAGAGCTAGACATGACTGTTTTGATCCAATGTGGTGTTAATCACAAGAATACATAACTGCTTTCCTGTGAACTTTCCCCTTAAAAATATCCAATGATATCACCTGATGTTTTGCACGAATGCTCAGTATAACCAGAATTTAGAACAGCTGGCTCCATACAAACTTGGAACATTCATAGGTCAAATATTAGTGTATAAATAAAAACATTTTGAAAATGAAAACAGAAGCACAGTATTGGAAATATACTGAATGTGCAGATGTACTTCATGGCTTGAATAGCTTTACAAATTAATCAAGACGGTGTTAACACTTGTTCTGAAGAGTCAAATTTCCTGATAGTAAATGAGAGAGTGTTTTCAAACAGTATTCCAAAGATGTGTTATTCCGTGTATGTTAATGGTTGTTTGCTGTGTGAGAAATGTATGAACTGGCTATTTGAAGCACTCCTTTAACGAATGTATATTTGTTCAACCCAAAATCTTGTCGAATGGAGATCTGCAGTTTCTTTTATCAAGTGCAGGCTGTAAGATGTGCCATGTTTAAAGCATGCACAGAGATGTTTATGTTGAGGTGTACTGCTGCAGCTTCCTTATCTTGTTGCTCACCGCATCGCGTTCGTGTGGCGTGTGTGGTCAAGGTATTAGACACTGTTTGTACAAGGGCTAAAGGGTGACATAATGTCTATTGAAGCACAAGTGTTAAGCTCCACAGCAGGCAACAAAGAGCACTTAAAAAATGAGAACAGATTAGAGCTCATGAGCAGGGTCTGATAGTCGCACACGTAAGCCAAGAGGTGTTGCAGGGAGGAAAGGGTCGGCAGCTACAGTGTGAAACAGATGTGTCTTCTTGCATCCTGGGCTTTCCAGACCGCTTGAGAGAGAAACCCGGAAGAGTAAAGCTCTTAGCAGTCAATTCCAGTCCTTTTACAAGGAGGAAAATTATCCAAATAAGTTGGAAAATAACGTTTATTAATAACGTAACTAGTGCGTAGAAGATGCAAAAGACTTTTCTGCCTCTGCCTTTGTAACTCCATAATAATACAAAGTTGTTTGAACATGAACACTTGCTGCAGCCTAACTTCCATATTTTTCAAACTGCTTTAAAAATATCTGGATTAAGGTTCTATATCCAGGAATAAAGAAGTGGTCAGAGCTTCAATTCCTCATGTCACAGAGGCACAAGCTCCGTATGGCCAAATTCAGATGAACAGAGGTCAAGGCAGCAGTCTTCAATCACCAGATGCTCTGCAGGAAGAAAGGAGGAGGCATTTCCTATGTCGCTTACCATGGACTTCCCATTCACACTTCTTCACTACTTACGGCCACACTGGTGGTGTGGTGCAGGAAGAGGCTTTATACAATTTTAATGTACCTGAATCTTTGTAATGATGCTGAGTCTGGTTCAAAACATTCATTGACAAGCATTGAGAGGCTTCTCAGCAAGCCTTGACCCGTGTGCACAGTTTTGATGCAAAGTAGTAGGAGGATAGTTCTAAAATCTAAGCCTGATTTGAAATTCATGTTTTAATATCTACGCAAAGATTTGATCCACAAGTACAGAATCCAGGTGCTCAACTTATATGATGAAGGTTGGCAAAGAAACCCTTCAGTTTAGAAAAGCAGCAGCCTCTCTAGCCCACAAACCATCATCCTGAGACAGCATTTCAAGCATGCAGACCGTTTTGCTTAATTATTGTAACATCAAACATCTTTGACATGAAAGGGACCAAGCAGTGGCTATGCAAGATAATGGCTTGTTTATAAAAATAATTTAAACAGCATATGAAAAGGATAAACATGCATGTCCTGCCAAAATTCACTGTATGTTCTGCAGGCTTTGGTGACTGTGAATCTCTTGGCTTACTCTTTCAATTTCTTTTTTTATTTTTTTTTTTAACCCCACAAAGGAAAAAATGCAGAGGGGGAAGGGAGTGAAAAGAAGGGAGACTTAAAAAGAGAGTATGAGAGTTCTCATATTTAAGGAAGTTCCAACTTATTATGCTAGGTAGGATAGCCGGAGAGAAAATACATTTGTTTAATGTACTACAATAGATTTTCTCTTTGAGATGTCTGTGTCTTGTCTCTTGCATGTGATAGTTTTTACACTTTAATGGTTGTAGCAGCTGTCCTGTCCAAAAATGTTCCATTCTGCAGGATATGTAATGCTTGTTACTTGCAAGACAACATCAAGATACTACTCTATCTCTTATTCAGAACCTCAAAACACTTCATAAGCATTGAAGTCTCAAAGTGTGCTCTGACAAATGTAAATCACTCTTATACTGATTTTCCAAATAAGTAAGCTGAGGCTCAGAGGTTATGACTGGGCCAGGGCTGCGATGAGGTCCCTGAAATTCTTGCTTCCAGTCCTGCAATCTCACCATGAGCGTGCATGCTGTTTTACTGACCTGGCTGGTCCTCCAGTGGCTCGTGGAGCTGGTGAAACAAGAGGGTCCTATTTGGTGAAACCTGTCTTATTTCAGGTGGCAGCATGAATCAGCTGGAGCCTACAGGTTCTACTTGGCTTAGGCTTTAGTTCTTCCTGCTTGTGAACCTTGCTCATCAGTGCTGCACAGTCTGTGCCTTCTGCAGCCATGCTCCACTAGGGACATGGCTCTTCAGACATGCTTGCCAGCAGCTGAACATAGGAAAGATGAAAGAGGTCACGGGCTAGCATGTTTCACTTGAAACTATTGGAGAGCCTAGTAAAGGTTTGGTTGACTTTTGGTAATGCCCATGCTGCAGGGAAGCTAATAGTAGATGTTCTTCCCAGTTAACTGATGGTTTTGTTGAGAAACTCCCCATAAAAATGTGGTGTAACAGCTGACATTAGTATAATGACTCCTTTGTGTTTCAGAAGCTATTGGGATTGGGTCTGCCTGATACATTTGCTATCTCTAGTCTCAGTAAAAACAGTTTTATGGGGTCCCAAAACAGTCTGTTGCTTCTGGCAGCCAGAGAGCTGGCAGCTCCGATGCACTGAGGCTTGAAGAGATAGTTCATTAATTCATGGCACTTTCCAGAATAAACATGGCAAACCTCCTCTGAAATAACAGACGGTAAATCCTCCTTGTCACTCAAGACTGCACATTTGTCTTCAGAAGGGGGCCGTGAAAGAAGCTGTCCGTCTCCTAATGAATGAAAAAATAAATAGAAGAAGAATTGTACATTGTGTTGTACTTGACATGGCGAAGCTTTGGGGTAGAATAGCAACAAACCTTTCCTCCCATCTTAGCCCTGTTAATTGTGGACCTAAACCAAGCAATGCCCCCTGGGCAGGCTATCATATGGCATAAACTATCACAGCTCTTTGCCAGGGATCTCTGGTGGGAATGACAGCACTTTTTGCTCCTTCTTTGACTCTTTTTGGGAAGGTAGGTGTCAACACCTCTCAGCTTCGGGTCCTCAGGGATAGGACCTCTGGTCTCTCTGTGCTGTGAGATTTGTGAAGGTTGCAACAAGCCGGGGTTGCTCAGAGCGCACAGATGTTTTGTGCAGCTTGTTATTTTCTATGTTGGAGGTTATGAGTCAGATTACTGTTACCAAAATGTTTATGTGAAATCATTTCTGAGTCATATATTTGCATCATATACAACCTGTCTGACAATCAAAACATTCAGCGCTCGGCTAATGATTATACTAAGTTTTCCAACACTCTGCTCCAACTTAACATAATTACACGGCTGAGTGCAATATATTATTTTGACAGGGTTCTTCAAGCATCTTGTGAAGTCAGAACATCATCATTGCTATTATTTTAAATTATCACAGTTCGTTGCATGAAACAAAGTTAAAAATAGCGAAAGGCAGTTCCTCAGAAACAAAATGCCATGCAAATATTCGTGGGCTTTTTCGGTCCTCAAGAAAACATATTTCAAGAAGTTGCATAGTACTTTTAACTTTATCCTCTTCAGAGGTGCTTAATCAGGACTTGTTGGTTTAATTGGCAGAATAGCTGTGGATATTTGCCTGAAGAAATTGTTTGGTGCCTGCGGGACTGATTGGTAGTTTCTCTAAAATACGTTTTTTAAGATAGAACCAGAGTATTTTTAGCAGTGTAGAGTCTCTAGACTACAACTTAATGCACTTTGTTTATCTCTTGTGTGAGTTCTAGCATAAACAGGGATAGCTTACAGAGGTATTTTGAATAAGTAGGGCAAGCATTTAAAGTTACACTTACCATCAGGTGTGCGAGAACTCGGGCAGGAGTGTTTGCCACCACGTTCCAGTGAATTCAGTAACTCCTCTTTAACAGTTTATTCTAGAGCAGGATAGGGAAAACTGAAGCACCCCCCAACTCTGTGCTAAGGTAATGGTCAAGGAGATGAAAAGTGCATAGGGGCAAAGGGCTGCTCTTTTGTTTGTTTTTAAATACATGTTTTAAATACATGCATGGATAAGCATATGAATGTTGAAATGGAAAATTATGTTAGGGCTGACTCGTCTGAATTTGGTTTACAGCCTTTTGGAATTGGCTTTGGGAGCTCAATTATAAGTGTGAAGGGCACTGGCAGGTCCCTTTAAATATAAAATATCACTGCATTTCATTGCTCTTACTGAACTGGCAGAGTGCAAAGCGCAGTATGGATTATGGTGACATTCTTTATGTTCCTAGTGGAAAAAAGTATGGACAATACAGTAGTGGACTTTCCTGGCTACAAGTGACTGAGCTGTGCTTAGTAATTAGGGAGCTTGCATTTGGAGCAATAAAAGCATCCCTGTGTAGTATTAGCGAGCACCATCTTTGCTTATGCACTCTCCTTGGCCAGCGTCAGTGGCAAATACATAATTGGTCTATGAGGACCAATATATTGTGAAGTGTAGTGGAAAATGCCAAAATGAAATTTCAGTTGGATGAAGTCCATTTGTCCTGTGCTAATTTCTAGCCCTGTAAACAAACACAGCTGCTGAATGTAGAATCAGTGCTCAGACTGGTTAAAAACAGTGATGCATTGCTAGTGAGATCACAGCAGAAAAAAAATATGTAACACATGAGGCTGCAGTAAGGATCAAGTCTATCCTCAGCTCTGATTAATTGTTTCTGTTTGTATATTTTCATCTATTTATGATGCTCAGAATGTAAAGATTGCTGTTTGATTGCCAGACCATTCAGCTGAGAAAGTCAGAGTATTAAGTATTGATGAGCCCATTGTCATGAACTTTTGCAAAAGAATGAATTGGCAACCAAAGGCTTGATGAATGTATATGTATGTGTTTTATATTTCTCTTTTTCATACCAATATATTACTCATTTGGTCATCTGGGCTTTGTTGTTATTTGTTTATATATGTGAAGGATCCATGCAGGTAAGTTTGCCTGTCACTTCATCTTAATTAAAATGTCTTTAGAAGTACTGCAATACTGAACAAGGAACATGAGACTTCAAAGATTAGAAATCTCAGGGCCAAGCCTGCTAGGTCATTGGCAAAGTAGCAGCACTTACACTGTAATTTGTCTCATGGCCCAGTTATATGTTTTGACATCCCTGAGCTGACTAATTGCTCTGGGGAAAAAAAAGAAATAAAGCACAATCTTGGTTACTGTAGTAGAAAAGACAGTTTCCAACCTCTTCTGTCCATCACATCTGTTATCTAGTGACTGCTGCATGGTCGGACCCAGAGGTAGCAGAGTAGGGCGCTTTTGAACAGCATCAGTTTTTAAAGTTTTGGACATTTTATAGCCATCCTGGGGCTTTGACTTGTAGTAGGTGCTTCACTCCATGCTCTCATGCAGCACGTGTTGGTGCCACCCTCTTCAGAAGCCTCCTGGGGCTTGAGGAATAATTGGGTGTTCGCGTTATTGTGTACTGGACTAGTGCCATCGTGGATTTTGTCGTGTCTGCAGAACATCAGTGGCCTGGGTTCTGGAAACTCTCCTAGCCCCTACCCCAGCTCAACTACAGGCTGGCATGGAGCATTTAAACCTCAAACTGTCAGTCTGGCACATTCCATAAACACTAAATTGACTCAGAGTGGCTAGGTCTAGTGCTATAAAACATACTGTTCAGGTATTATTGCCAAGGAAAAAAAATTACCTGTAAATAGCAGACTTACAGCATAGGGGCTTATTTCTGTGCTTATGCTTTTTACATTTCCATTTTTGCACCAGCTTGGCAAGAAGTTAACTTAAATGTCAAAACTATTTTTATGTAAATATATGCATTATTGAATCTCTTACTCATAAAGCAAATAGTACTTTAAACCCACACAAAACAGTTGAAGCTATATATATTTTCTCACTACTGAATTTGGCTTTTAATAACTTGGAGTGCACTGTCCAAAATAAAGTTAGGAATCAAGGGCACTTTATTTTCCAGCTAGCAACATATGTATTCTTGGCTTTGCACTGTACCAATTTGAGATGGAAGAAAACCTGGATTTGTACTACAGATCCTCTCAGCAATCAAGAAGAGAGAAATATCATAGTTAAATAAACACATTATTTTAAAATTAACAAACTTTTCTAAAAGTTTGCAGCTACAAAAAATATGAAGGACTATTAAGAGACTGTGGAGGCTTTGATATCAAACAGTGGTTTTCTAATATGTTTCTCCTGCTGGAAATGCAGCCTTGTGCCAGAGTCAGAGGCAGCAGTTACCCGGAGAAAAGATTTCACTGCTGCTATTTGAGGAGTAAGGACAGCAAAACCTGCCCTCAGCATGCACAGACAAAACCACAGCTGACGTAAGGGATTGTGTACTAAGCCCAGGTCATAGTGGCCTGGAAGGAGATGCTTGCTGTCCTTTGTGGGTTTCATGGTTTGTCTCCATGTCATGGATTTTCTTGTCCCACTGCCCTCCTGCCTGTGCGAAGTTACTGCAGGTCTGTACTGGATCCCAGAGGTAAGGTGGGAAGAGTCACTTCAGGAAGTCATGCAGACAGGAGCTTGTTGCTGAAGAATACCTGGCCAGTGCTCTGCCACAGTGTCCTGGTGGGATCCACCTTATTGCTATCTTACTCTCCCTGCCACATACTCAGTGTCAGAGCTGCTGTAGCAAAGGTCTCCACTGGTTTTGCCTTGCCCTCTGCTGCAGGCAGGAGTTCCCTGAGCATGTGGATGTGTTCAGGCTAACGTGCAAAGAAGCAAGATAGAGGAAGAGGGGAGAGGGCAATCCTCGGCAGAATTGCATGTGATCTGCCTCCCCAGATGTCAATTCAAGCTTTTAAGTCAGTTATCCAGCAATTCAGATCATCTCTGGCTGGTTTGCAGGGTATGTGCCTGCCACTGTGTGTGGCATGAAGGGCACACATTGCTACTTCTGCCCTTTCTTGTTGAATAAACCCAAGCTGAATTCGAGGAGAATAAAAATGTTGGAGTGCTTTCTGGGGCAGCTGAGCTGTGAAAGCTGCTTTGGTTATCTGAGGCTGAAGTACACGTGAAGCACAGCTGGGGAAGACCCCGGAAAAGCCAGCCCTTGGAATGTTGGATACAATCACAAGCAAAATAATGGAAGACTCCACCAGAGTTGTAGTAAATGCAGCAGCTGTTCATGGGTGGGTCATGTCCAGCAAATCACTTGGGCCGGCTATGCATGCCTGATTTCATGGGTATGAAGGAGAGGAGAAACTCTGGAGAAGGAAGAATGAACTGGACCAGAGAGAGGGTCATAGCTCTTGCCTGTGCAGGCAAGTGAATTTGAAGGATGGTGACTAAGAGATTCTGGTTTTCTAAAAATAATGCTTTCCGCTGACTGAAACCACAGCTCTTGCTGATGCAGCTTTTGATTATTTTACCTCTTATTCCATCTTTCCTAGTTTGCATGATTCAGACTTATGTAAACACTATTAATGGTGCCTCATTGTGGTGAGAGCAGCACTGTGTGAAAGAGACAAGACTCACAGGGGCAGGAGATTTGTCCTGAAAGCCTTTTTGTCCATGAGATCCCCTGTGCAGCTACTGGAGTGAGAGGTCAGATGTCTCTGGTGGTGCCCAGAAGAGAAGTCTGTGGAAAATGATGCTGCTTTCTTTCCTTGCATTGTCCTCTCCTACAAAACTTCATTGTAATGATCTTTATTCTTTCTCATTAAATGCAGTGTGTGTGAAAAGGCTGCTGAGAGTGGGGTGCTCTGGGTTGTCTTTAAACACAAACCTTAAGGAAAAACTGAAACAACAGATGAATAAAGTGGTTGTGGTTTATCTTGAGCCATTTACACTATTTTCCTTTTTAAATACATTTTTGGAAGGTGAGGGGAAACCAATTATGATTGAGTTTAAAGCAGGCAGACTATTTCTTTATTAGACTGAGATGTGTGATTCATCTTGACCGGCTTTTTCTTAGTTTTTAAGTCATTCTGCTTGTGTTGCATTCATTCCCTGAGCTTATTTTGTTGACCTTGCCACCTGAACAAATTAAGCACGTGTCTTCGTGTGGTGTTTCCTTAATTATGTACCTGCTGGTCACAGTCGGGACATCTATATTTGCATCTGCTTCTTTGTGTAGCCAGAGGACAATTAATCCTGCAGGTTTTTCTCCCTTTGAAACCTTTTTTTTGTGTATTGTGCAGATTATGTGAATACACTTCGATATCCTGTTTTTCCATCACTTTGGCATTTCTTTATGTGCTTGGAATGCAGAGGTAGTAAGCTAAAGTACAACAGGTGGTACTTCCATTAGCAGTGGTGGTGTACACAAGAAGCCCAAGTCTGAACAAGAAAGGTAAATTCATGTTAGGACTAGAAAGGACCCTCAGAGCTATTGAAAACAAAGGTGGTGTAGGCATTTTGTCCAGCAAGCTCCATAGAAATCTGTTCCAGTTTTCCTCCATGTCTCACAGGTCACAGGACTCCTGCCAGCTGCCCTGGAAAAAAAAAAAGTAGGAGCAAAGAAGTGAAAACCAGCACCTACAGCTGTAAGCTGCTGGGGAAGATGTCGTGGGAACAGGAGAGATCAGCAGTGTCACTTGTGTCCTGGGTCCTCACAGCCATGCGGTAGCTGTTAGGTGGTGTTTCCAGGTGGATGTGAACTGTTCTCAGTGTTACAGAGGGAAGAGAAAATACCTAACATGCAAAGTCCTCCTGCTGCTTTGATTTGAACAAAATTTTGTCACTGGTCCTAGCCTTAGCATGTGAGAGATTGTCAGTAATTCAGTAATGGGGTCTCAGCAGGCTCTTGCCCCACAAGAGACAGTGAGGCTCTTTGTCTAGCTTGGGTCTACACCTGACGCTTCTTGACAGGACCACAGGAAAAGTCTCAGACTGTTGATGTAAGTCATGGAATGTGGGACTGATACGGTGTAACTATTGGCCAAACGAGCATGGGAAAAACAATGATCGACTCCCACTTCATTGGGCTCTAGCAGTACTGACAAATTTGACACCTTTGTCCTCATTTCCAAAGTTTCAAGTTCACATTTCAGGAGCTGCAGGAGCAGTGGTTAAGTAGGACAAAGCACACCTCAACTCTTCTCCCAGTTTTTCATGTGGACGTTTGCGTGCTGTGCTCCCGTTTGCTTCCCCTCCTGCTCAACACCATCAGCTTTCTATTGGGGAAAATCTAAAGGTTGCAGTGCAAAGGTGTTGGAGGTAGCTTGTGAGAGATGTAAAACACAAGTACAGTGTATTGGCTGTGGGGGGAAGGAGCTGCTAGTGTTGAAATTTGGCTTTTTGTTCTGACTTGTGACATCTATACCGGTATAACAATACAGGCGTTACTGTTGGTAGAAGCAGCGACTGAGCACTGTTCAGTGAATGCCCCAGACACGAGCGTTGGTTTAGATAAAGCTTGAGTTTATATCATTCTTATGCATATGATGGAGAACAGACCCAAAGATCTCCAACTCCACGCAAAATTATTTTGAGTGGTATGTGGCCAGTAGGTACCCTGTGTGCGAGTAACCAGTGTGTCAAGAAAATGAGACAGTTTCATGACAGTGGGGGAAAAAAACCCTAGAGTTTAACTGAAACAGCATTAACAGATTGTCTCTTGGAATGCAATCAGCAAGCAATAAGGGTTGTTAAATAGATACAAAATTCAAGTGACTTTACTATTAATAAAGAAACAGCTAAATAAATATTTCAAGAAAACAGTGAAGTAAAATTGCAATAAATTTTATTATTTAGTGCACTTTTAGGGCTCAGGACAGGAATATATCTGCATTCAGGAAAGCACTTAAGCATGTACTTTCCTGGATAGGGACAGTCTAAGGCTTATACTTAAGTGCTTTCCTGAATGTGGGCCAAAGCCTCCTAGGAGTTTATTTTAAAGACACTCTTCCCTTAATTAAAACACTTGGTCAAATGTAACAATTAGGTGTCAGCTTGCTTACTGTCACACAGCAACTTTCTGTAACAGCAGGCGCTAGCACTATACAATGACTGAGGTCAGGAAGCAAAGACTACTTCATCAATTGACACTGCGAGAGGAAACTCAATTTTTATGGGCCTCCCAATAGTTCCCTCCGGCACGTGCCAGCAATCTAAAATAAACTGAAGAGCTCTGCCAAGAAGTGGCCCAAAACTGTTTACAGGGTCTGCACTGGAACCAGCCTGAGCTCAAGACTTCTCCCCACCGCAGCAGTGCTGAGCAGCACTGGAGCTCTTGCTGGTGCTGCCAGTACATGTGGTCGGACCTCAGTCATTCTGCTAGGTGTTCTGTTCTGTTTATTCAGACGTTAAATTTTTATTTGATCATTCCTCACAAGCATCCAGTTGTTCTTTTTCTCACTCAGGTGGCTGGGAGCCAGTTGTGCTAATGGCACTATCAGATGTGCTGGGGAAAGTGGAGTCCTTGCAATGCTGCTTCTCCCCTGATCCAGGGTCCTGGTTGGATCTGAAATGTAGATGGAGCAGTGGTGGCTCCTGCTGCCCTTCCCTGCATCGGGTGCTCAGTTCTTCCCACCTGGAGGAGCAAGAGTTGCCAAAGTGGTTAGGAAGTTGCCTTTCTGGGAGGGACAGGCATGACCTGGTCGCACTAGTAATCATGAAAATGAAGTTGTTCTGGAACACAATGCCAGGGAGTCCTTGTTCCCCAAGGAGGTGGCCTTCAAGCATCTCCTGCGGTGCCAGGAAACACAGAGAAGTAAGGGTTTTATTCTAGCACCTTGGAGGCAGACAAGTGACTTTGATGAGAGGATTTCCAAACAGAGCCCACCTCAGATCCTGTACTTTGGGCATCCCTGTCCAAAAGCCATTTTGGTGAAGTGCTGGAAGAGGTGTTGGACTCCTGCCTTGTAGCAGCCTCAGCTGTCCTATGAATGAGGAAATTCACTCTCTGGTTTTCCTGAGGAGCTGGACTTTATCTAAAGTGTGTATGGTTTGAAAGCCTGTTGCATTTTCTTTCCCTCATCTTATGCTTAGTATGCCTGCCCTTTACCTCATAACTAAAGCATTTCAGTGTCTTCCCCACTTCTGCTGTCCTTTTGACTTGACTCTGTTGTTAGAATGGTTACCCTGTCTCACTTATTTTTATAATCTTTGCTCCAAATTTGTGATCTGTAATTATGGGATAGCTCACAGCAACCCAAGCCATTGCCTTTTTGTGTGTGGTTCTTCTGAGTGACCCTTGCGTAGGGTTTTCATCAGGTTGCAATAACCTTGATTTTTACATCAGCATTTAGTTTCTGGTGTCCAGGGATGTTAGATGTGGCAAGGATTTGAAAGGTGAGTTGAAAGCAAGTCCATGCCATGTTCAAAACTGTTCCTGAAAGATTTTCCCACACTAAGCCTCACATACTGTTGTCCCTTTCTTGTCCTTTTGGATGTGGTTTCAACTTGAGCTTGGGAGGACCTAAAGCTTGCTCTTGGCTCTTCCTGGCAAAGAGGCAAAGAACAAAGGAGAAAATATTTTTTGTAGTAAAAGGTGAAGAAGGATGTAAGATTTGGTAAGTGAAGACTGAAAATTTCATCCTTGATAGGTTGAATTTTCCACTTCATGGAGAATGTGCCAAAATACTACAATAAAATGCATAATGTGTTTCCTCTGCCTTCCCATTGTAAAACTTGAGAGTCATGGCATATTAACCAAAACCAGACACATCCATTGAGTTTCCATACTCTGAAGCAGTATAGGGTGGGGTGAAGCTGGTATTAATAGGTCTATTCATCACAATAAATGTTCCTGGTAGATGTGGGTGGTTCAGACTCAGTGAAGAAATGGCTCAGAAGTGATCAGTCTCCACCCAGAGAAGCAGGAATTTTTAGCAGGGAGTGTCCCACATACCGGTAATAAAAAATGATGGCTAACTGAAGAGTCTTTTCTTGAAGGGTTTTATTTTAAATTCAGGTGACCCGAGGTTTCATTAGCACCAGGAGTCATTTTGGTTCCCCAGCTGTTTCCTAATGCAACTTGCTAATTATCGGTCTGTGCTCCATAGGTAAATCTGCGTTTGATTAAGAGCTGGCTTTAGGCTGTCGTCTTCTCACTTCTGTCCCAGTGCGCCATAAAAAGCCCTATAAAATATGGAGGTTCTTGAGGGAGTTGGCGTCTGCAGCACTGACTGACACGAAACCAGCATTTTTGTGAATTTGTGTCATTTTGTAAGTTGTACATTCTCTTCAGAAATTTATCTATTTATTCATGGGTTTAATTGCTATTTCTTTTACAGCAGGGCTTGGAGTTCGTAATGAGAAGTCTGTGCTGGGCGTTGTACCAATACATAACAGAGAAGGCAGCTCTGCCCTTGACTGCTAAGAGGACATGACGGGATGACAGGAATAACAAAAGGGGTGGAGGACAGAGTAGCAAAATGAGCAGAGATTAACAGAAAAATGTGTCTACCCACATGAAATAAATTACTTGACATACAGTGTGTTATGTATCAATATGCAGGAATACCCATTTTACAGTATTTCATATCACATTTAGAAATTTACATGGGTTTTTTGATCTTTAAGGAAAAGTAAGGATTGTACAAAGTTTATTTCTGTACAGGCAGAATAGTCTTCTGTAGCTAATCTTGCTTCCATGTCCCTGGGAGGCATGTGTACATGGAAATAACTTTTAGCCTGAAACAGAAGACGGGACATCAGTGATGTCTGGGTTTAGAACTTGTGTATCTGCTCATAAATGGATGTTTTGAACTCTCTGCTTGGTGGAGAGCAGAGGGATCATTTCTCTAGTTGAGTGATGGATCTGTATTGATGATTGGTCTCAGCAGAATACACAGAATCACTTGGTGTTTTGGAGAACAGCGTGCAGGGGATCGAGTCAGTTAACTGAAGAGGAGAAGAGCAAGCAAATTTCTATTTCAGTGCAAAGCCCAAACATGGCCGTAAAGGAACCTTTCCCCTTAAAGTTATTTTTTTGGCAGGATGGCAAGAGTTTATATAGGGCTTGTGACACAAAGCAGTCACTGAGGTGAAGGTAACCTGTCATTTGCTGCCCACAGTGTTTGCTGTGGGCATTTTTTCAGAGGCTGTAGGCATGGCTTTGCATTTCATGGTATATTCTACAGGGGACCTAATGGACTCCCTGGAGGTGAGAGGAGCACATTCTTCCTGTGTCTGCTAGATGGGCTTTCTGGCCATTTTGATGTGAAGTCACAGAGACCAAGTGGGTTGAACAATGGATAAAAGTTGCCTGAGAAGGTTGGAAATGCAAGTGCATTCCCATTTCTCACAGTAATGAGAGTTTGTTTGCTGTGGGCTTTCTGCAGTGATTGAAGACAGCCCATGCCTCGGTGGAGGAACATTGTCTGTTCTTGTAATTTGACCAAGTAATTCTGAGATGGTTGCATTTTTGTGGATGAGTGTGGGAGGCTGTGTGCCACGTCGTACCCTTACTGTCTCAGGTTTTACCATTTAAGCCTCCTGTTCACTGATTACGTAAATGCTGAGGTTTCATTCTTAGGGCCTCATTACTGGGTCTTCATGTTCTTAACTTTGAAGAAAGCAGCAATCTCCACCACAGTCCAGTCAGTGTTCACAATGTGACTTCTGGGTTGGCTTCATACACGCTGTGGTTTGCACTGATGAACTGCTAGCCCTCATGGGTGAGAGATGGCTGGTGCTGGGGCAAGTTTGGATACTTGTGTACTCCTCTGAAATATGTGGCAGTGAGGAATTCAGATGGTAAATCATGTTCCTATTTGGTGGTGTTGAGAACAGATGAGTGGTAAGCCAGGCTGAAGTGGAAAAAGTGGCCAGAGGCTGGGGCCAGGACTCTGCATTGGTCAATGATGGAGGGGAGAGAAATGTGGGACTGGTGAAACAGACGAGTCAGGCCGGAATGTTTTTGCACAGATTCCTGGGTGGATGCATGAGTGAGGTGGATTACTGATACACTTTGTGACCAAGTTGGGGTGTAAGTCTGCTGCTGAGCTTCTGGTGGTAGCTGACACAGCATTGCAGAAATGCAGTGCTTTCTGTGGAAGCAGTGGTAAATGGTGGCATTAAAAAAATTGAAAGAGTGTTCTTATGAGTAGTGAGATGCTAAATTACCCCACAGGTGATGTTTTGAGGGAGCGGACAAGTTTAAAAAGGAAGTTGAAATAATTTTGCTGCTGTTGACTTTCGGTAGTTCTCTAACCTAATCTCAACCATACCTGCAAGAAGGAGGAAAAGGCTCTTGGGCTCTGAGTGCCAGAGTTCCTGCTCCAAGTTGTCTTTTGCCCTGTCTGTGGCCAGTCCTCCTTGGAGATGAACTGGGTGCCAACATGGTCCCCTCCACTTCCCGGGACCAGCCTGAGCATCCCTGCCACTGATATAAAATTATTCCAAACCCTGTTGTATGTTGCAGCATACCTGATGGAGGCAGAGGGCTGGCCATGACCTTTGCTTGCCTCTTCTTCTGGAAGTGCTGGGGGCCACCAGCTTGTGGTGATTTTGGAGTCTGAGTTAGCTCACAGGTACTAACAGTGAGCAGATGCAATTTGGCTTGGAAGTAACCCTCCTCCTACTTCTCACTTTTAGAAATGAGAGGCATATTTTTGATTAGTTCTAGTAAATAACAATTTTGGTGTTGCATAAGTATGACTTGTCATGAGTTGTGTTGCTGGGTTTCAGCATTATTGTTGGTCAGTCTTTTTTAAAAATTAACATTTTAGCTTTTTTAACAAAAGAGCTAAAGTGTTATGGTTTGGACATTTTAAGGACATTATTCTTCTTTCTATTGAAGTAGAAATGAAAAAGGGAAGAAGAAGAAGAAAAAAATAGTGTATTTTCCATTAAGAAAGATTCTTTTTTCCATCCTTTTACTGGCATATGTGATGGTTATTTGTAAAAGTTTCTTTCATTTTTTTAAGAGCCCCCGGCCATTTTCGCTTGAAGGAAATGTTTTAAATATGGAAAACATCATTTTTCATTAACTTGATTTTTCATTAACTTAATTTTGGAGGGTTTTTCTTGCTGTGAGCTCAGCTTACCAATTGGAGCTACCTAGTTGGTCTTTTGAATCAATTTTTTGTCAGTGGATC
Source organism: Dicrurus megarhynchus (assembly GCA_013399195.1). Classification (NCBI taxonomy): domain Eukaryota; kingdom Metazoa; phylum Chordata; class Aves; order Passeriformes; family Dicruridae; genus Dicrurus; species Dicrurus megarhynchus. The sequence continues at coordinate 729,770 of VXAD01002614.1, read as the reverse complement.
TTTGCATAACCGTTTCCCTCTTCTTTTTTTGCCAGAGTAGGATTAGAATGAAAGAACTGGCCAAGAGATAGTGTGCATAGATTAAACTGTTAGTCCAGACGAATTATGCAGAAAACATGCATCTCATGCATTGTGAAAAACACCAGGGGTAAAAAGTATCATCTTTTGAAGGTTAGCTTGTAGACTGCAAAGAAAGTAACCAGACTGCAGCACTTCGGAGCAAATTTTTTGCTTCCCTTTTAAAATAATTGAAAAATCAGTTACTTTCATACAGTCATGAGTAAGTATTTTAGTGTTGACTTTGCCTTTTCATAACTTCTTCTTGCAGTTCTTCAAAAATTCCTTTACTGTCTTTCTCAGATTTTATCTCAGAACATGTGTTTTTGTCATTAATTTCATTCTTATGCCTTCATTGTTTTACCAACTTTTTGTTGGCTTACAGTCTGTATGTGTCTTATTATCAGTTCCAGTTCAGTTTGTCCTATGAGCGTGATTTCTTCTCCTTCCCTTCGTCCCCCCTTTCCCCTCCAAGATTCTCTCTGTAGTGCTAAGCTTCTGATGGCTGGAAGACTATGACAGAGTACTGATCCTCCTGTGTCATCTTGCGTTTGTCCCTGAACATTTCTTACTGGCCACCTTTGGAAACAAGGCTCTGGGCTTCCTGAGTTGTCGGTCTCGTCTATTAAAGCTGTTTCTGTGATCTCATCAATCTGACTCTTGCTGGTTAGGGCTGTAAATAAGCGTGACTTTCTAAGTGCCACATCGCAGACAGAAGGATCAGCCTCAGCCCTGCATTGGCCTTTGTTGACTGTTGTTTTGATTGAGCAAATGAAAAGGAGGCAGATCCTTCAGTTTTTGAGCTTGTCATAGAGCAGTATCAAGAGACTTTAATGGAAATTGTCCCTTTGCTTGCATGTTGTTGGTTTTCTTTTCTGAGAAGCTTTGCTCAAGTATTGCCTTAAAGCGCCTGCCTCCAGGGCAGGAGCTTGTGAGTAGACTGCCAGGGACCCACAACCACTTCGGTGATTTTTGCCCCCATCAGCCTTTTCCCACATGAAAACTGTAGGGAGTGGATTACCAGCCTTTCTTTTTTGTGTATTTCTAGAGCAGAAATGAGCAACAAAAATAGAACTCCTTGTTCGATTGTCTTGACTGAAAAGAACAAGCTGGTTAATATCTTTGTTCTTTACCTTTCAGTCTTTAGTTCTGAGTTTTCCTGTAGAAGTCTATAAAGATACCTTCACAGGTATCATTTTATACCAAAAGGAGTTGTGTTTAGTTTAGTGGCTGACTCAAGGATTTTGAATACATGACAACAAATATAAGTGTATAATATAAGACTCATGATAAAACTTCTCAATTTGGGAATGAGATGAAGCACATGGTACAAGGTCATCAGCTGTACTGTGGCTGCAGGAAACCCCTTCCTGTTGGTCTGCTGGACAGATTGTGCACCAGGCAAGCTGTGTTGCACTGATGAGGAAAAAGTAGGTACCAGTAACAGCTATTTCAGTTCTAGGACTGTTCATCAGAGGTTCTTGAGCAGATACCCAACTGGTGAACTACAGACCTATAAAAAAAGTAAACCTGTTGTCATTATGGACTTTGAGTTATGAGAGCACAAACAGGGGGTAACCTTTTGAGGCAAGATTGTTTGATTTGGACATACCTACAATTCGAAAAACAAACATGTGCAAGCAGATGTTTCAAGGGGTTCTTTTGTTTTGAATAAAAGTATCCAGTCCTAGGTCAGGGTTTTTTTAGGCCAAGTTCTGGTTCAAGGCTGGTGGGAGATCTTAAAACTGACTTAGAAAGTCCTGAAATGACTCAGAAAGTGAGTGCCAGCATAAGTTGTAATAATACCCACCGACATGACTGACCTATGGATTCAGAGTGGACAGGGGAGCTGAACCACAGTCATGCTGCCTCTGCCAAGTGGCAGTCCTGCAGCAGGGCTGCTTTTACTGATCCCGGTCTATGCGCTCTGCATTATGTTTTGGGAGGCAATGCTGTGTTTCTGTGTGCTTTTTGGATCCTGCAAGAATTTTGTTGTTTTGGTTTGGGTCTTCTTTGCAGTCAAATGAGTGGACAAATCAGAAATCTGTTGCTGGCATAAGATTTTAGTAGGGTTGTATATGTGAATGAAAAGGAGGTGCAGATTTAGTGTCCATTGAACAAGTCAATGGGATGGCAGTAAATGGCCTGTTTGCAGCTGACAGGCCCTGGAAATTAGTTGTAAAAAAGAGTGGAGTAGGTTGTTCCAACTAACAGATCTGGGGTGTTCACAAGCTACTCATTGACAACTGGAAAATGGAATAATATCTGTTGGCTGTTTGAATCCTTGAGGGATTAGTAACCCTCAGAACAGTAGCACTTGCTGGGTGGGAGGAGTGCTTCAAATAAAGAGCATTAGTTCAAGGGTTTTTGTTGGTTTTTTTTCCTTTCATAAGTTGAAATTTGGAAAGACACCTTTCACAGCAACTGTCAGGAAAGGTGAGTGTGATAAGAATTGCCCTCACCCCCATGAGAATCCTCAAAGAGCTGGCCAATGTCAATTGCAAAACCTCTCTTGATGATTTTTGAGAGACCTTGTTCTGATTTTCAAGAAGGGCAAGAAAGAGGATGCTAGAAATTACAGGCGTGTCAGTCTCACTTCAGTGCCTGCTAAAGTTATGGAGAAGATTATTCTGGGAGGTATGGAAAAACACCTCAAAAGACCACACAGCCATCCATCTCAGCCAGCACAGCTTCATGAGGGGAAAGTCCTGCTTATCAAAGTCCTGATTTCCTTGTGTGACAAGGTAACCCACCTAGCTGACCAAGGGAACCCAGTTGATGTAGCCTTTCTGGATTTCAGCAAAGCTTTTGATAGTGCCTCTCACAGGATCCTTCTGGACAAACTGTCCAGCACACAGCTAGATAAACAACACATCATGTGGTGGCTGAACAAATGGCTCACGGGTCGGGCACAAAGGGTTACAGTGAATGGGGTGACGTCAGACTGGTGACCTGTCCCTAGTGGGGTTCCACAGGGCTCCATCCTTGGCCCTGTGCTCTTCAGCAACTTCATAAATTACTTGGATGCAGGACTAGAAGGGACACTGAGCAAGTTTACAGATGATACAAAACTGGGAAGAGCTGTTGACTCCCTCAAGGGCAGAGAGGCCCTGCTGAGAGACCCCAACAAATCAGAGATGGGCAGTCACCAAATGTATGAAGTTCAATGAGGGAAAGCGCTGGATTCTGCACCTGGGATGGGGCAACCCTGGATGTATGGACAGACTGGGGAATGAGAGGCTGGAGAGCAGCCCCATGGAAAGGGACCTGGGGTTCCTGGCTGATGGCAAGTTGGACATGAGCCAGCGGTGCCCTGGCAGCCAGGAGGGCCAGCCCTGTCCTGGGGGGCATCAGGCACAGTGTTGGCAGCCGGGCAAGGGAGGGGATTGTCCTGCTCTGATCTGCCCTGGGGCAGCCTCACCTTGAGTGCTGGGGGCAGTTTTGGGTGCCACAATATGAGAAATATATGAAGCTATTAGAGAGCATCCAAAGGAGGGCTACAAAGATGGAAGGGCCTTGAGGGGAAGCCGTATGAGAAGTGGCTGAGGTCACTTGGTCTGTTCAGCCTGGAGAAGAGGAGACTGAGAGGAGACCTCATTGCAGTCTGCAAATTCCTTGTGAGGGGAAGAGGAGGGGCAGACACTGATCTCTTCTCTGTGGTGACCAGTGACAGGCCCTGAGGGAATGACCTGAAGTGGTGTCAGGGGAGGTTTAAGTTGGATATTTTCACCCAGAGGGTGGTTGGCCACTGGAACAGGCTCCCCAGGGAAGTGGTCACACCACCAAGCCTGACAGAGTTCAAGAAGCATTTGGACAATTCTTTTGGGCACATGGTGTGGTTCTTGGGGATGGTGCTATGCAGGCCCAGGAGCTGGCCTCAATGATCCTGATGGGTCCCATCCAACTCAGCATATTCTGTGATTCTGTGATGCTCTGGGTCACCTGTGAGCCATCTGAAACATGTCATTCCTCTTTACTCACTGGGCTGCTGCATTTCCAAGATGGAGGATTTACTTCTTCCACACTCACTTCTCTTAGGTGTTCCTGACACTTTATCTCAGACCCTGAGTTTTGTTTTGACTGTCCATTACTTCTGTGAGTTCAGAATATAGATGATACAAGTTTGCATTGTAGTTTGGAGAATGTAAAAGGCACTTTGAAGAAGTCAGCAGAGCCCTCTGGTCTATTCAGGACAGCAGGGCTTTGCATATGGATAACTTCTTTGTGGATCAGGTGTATTACCTCGAGGAAATACTTGCAAGGATTGAGGAGGACATGCCAGTAGCTGACCCTACATTGTTTCACTTGAAATATCTTGGGCTGCTGAGCTGCTGCTGAATCGAGAGTCCAGGAGAAATGTGTTGTATGTGGCAGCCCTCCCCTGTGGCAGGAGGGGCTGGGGGTGTTGGGGTGCCCAATTCCAGTGCAGGTATTACAGGAGGATCTTAACCACGATCCCCAGCTGCAGAAAAAGTACATCCAATTTAGCCCAAAACCATACTCAAAAGAAATGAAAATTTCCTGACAACTGGAAATGCTGTTTTTCTGCCAGCTCTATACCTGGCTCCAATTTCATCTCCTAATGGAAACAACCTGCAAGATCCTAATTACAGGCTGACAGCTTGGGATAGAAGAGGTAATGGCACTGCTAAATGCAGGAAGGAGATTTCATCGGGGCTTTGTCAGCTGCCCTGCCTGCTCATTGATGTGAGGCAATAACTCCACTGTGCATCTGTGGTCTGGCCCCAGGTCCCTGTCTCGGACCGGATCACTCTGCAGTATGGATGTGATCTGGATCAGCTGTGAACAGACGACATGGGATATAATGCTACTTCAGTGCTTTTATGTTGGCCTTATGTTGCCTGTGGGAGGCACAGGCTGACAGATGGCTTGGCCAGGAGCCTGCCAGTACAAAGTCAGATAGGAAGCAAGGAGTGGAGCAAGCGTCAACCACCAGGGGAAACTTTTACTGTATCTTGGTTCTTTATCACATTTTCTTGATTTGGTAGTAGTAGTTTTAAAACTGGATTCACCATAGCAGCAAACCGTAGCATCAGCATTAATACTGATTTTCATCCTCTTTCCTTCTGTTTTTTTAACTAGATCGTTTTGCAGATCTGACCTGGAGCTTGGCTTCACACACACTTCACTCAGCACAACAAGGGGCCAACAAGAGCCATTGAGGATGTGATGTCTAGAATGGCATCCTGGAAGTACAAAGGCAGACAGCAACCTCTATACTGTCTCTGCCACCAAGGGATGTAGGTTGTGGAACTCCCCTCTCGGAAATAGAATCTACCATCCTGGCATTCCACGTGGCTTCAGAGGTGCTTCTTCTGGTGCTGACTGTTATTCCTTTCAAAATACAGTTTGTCTTTCCTCCTCTTCTGTTCTTTTTCATTTTATGTGGGATTTTTGTTTGCTTGTTTTGTTTTGTTTTTCTTTCCTGGTGCTTAAAACCAGTTTTGCATATTTTCTTTCCTGCTGGAATTCTTGACAGTTTATCATTAGAATCACAGATTATATATTTGTTTAGAAGCCCAGTCTACAGATCCCTTTTTGTTCTAAGGAACATAAAGAAGTTAACATAAGGGATTTTGCAGTATGATGTAAGAACCTTGAAGTGTTTTATGTTGGCTCTTAGATGTGTTCATAAACAGTTACCCCAAATATTCTCTATTAAATCTGTGCCCCAGAAAATGGTAGGGTGGGTTGGCCTTGCCCTTCCCAGAATTCTTCATTCCTGCTTGTAGGCACACACATGTACAGATCTACTGATGTGCCTAGTTTGTGTAGCAGCTAAATGTTTACATGATTTCATTGCAGCTCTTGTAAGGTGACTGCAGTGGTCTCTCTTGCTTCTGCATTGCCAGAAAACCTTGTTGATTTTGTAATTTTAAGGTTAAATATAGGTAGACCTAATATAGATATTGCACATATCAATCCATATAAATGCATGTATATGTAGAAAAAGGAATGAAGTACAGCTGTGCAGAAGGCAGAACCTTGGGGATTTTTTTATGTAGGAAGGACCACTACAGTGTTGATACATTAAAAAAAGGGGGGAAAAAAGAAAAAAAAAACACCAAAAAACCCAAACAAAAAAACTCAAACAAAAAACTCAACCCCTCTCCCAAATCCCCTCGACCTTCTGTGGTGTGAAGACCCTCTGGGCTTTGCTCAAATCTCTTCTCCAGGTCTGAGTGAGAACAGGCTCAGAGATTTGTTGTCTCTTAACTTCTTTTAAGAGGGCTTCCTTTAAAAATCTGTTTATGGTTGGGGAGGACATGCCTGAAAAAATATTTGCACATAAAACAGCTGTTAAGTGAATCTCCACACACTGAGATCAAGAGAACGTGAAGAAATATGTACTTCCAAAGACCTCTCTGCCAACTTGGAGCCTCCTTCAGAAAGTAAATACAATCTCCCTACAAGTCTCTGGTAACTTAGTTACTGAAAAATAAATTGAGCTACTTAGACCCTTGAACCTTGTTACTTTTTTCTCCCCCTCCTGCTAGGTCTCAAAAAAATGCATAAAATTGTGCTGGAATGATATGCACCGAAGCCAAATAGATTGATTTTAATGTTTCTTTGGTATGTTGTCAGCTAGTCAAGTGCAGGCAGCGATGGAGTTCATCTGTGTGTGAACTAACCACTTCCAGTGGTGCAGCCGCCAGCCTTCCAGCAATAAATTAAAATGTCACAAAGCCCTTTTTAAGTCTCCCCTTGATGCCACTCGCTAAAACGATCATCACCTGTGAGGGGCTGTTGGAGGTGCAGTACAGCGTTATTAAGGACTTTTCCTTATTTATAGTTTTAACTTGTCTTTCCTTCTTTTGCCTGGCCCCAAAAGCAGAGGGCTCACTGTGGTGGTGCCATTCAGTTTTGCTCTGTTTTTGTTTGTTTGCGGGTGCCTTTTGGTCCTGGTGTCCTTCTAGTCAGGGTGCTTAGGTCCCAGTTCTCCGCTGCAACTTCATGGCCCTTTAAAAGCCTCCCTCCGCGGCCACAGCCAGAAGCGGTTGGTGGTGCGCTACAGATGTTTTTACAGTTCATTTCCAAACAGCTGCTTTTTCCTTCTTTCGTCTGTTTTTCCTTTATTTATCAAGTCCCCGAGGAAGGCCAGCGGCTCATGACCCTGTCAGGGGCTCCGTCTGTAAGAGCCGTAGCATGGAGCCCAGGGGCGGACCCCCGGCAGCACCTGCTACTGCTGAGGGTGGCACTTCAGCAGGTTGCAGTGAGCCCAGGCATGGGGCTCTGCAGGCTCAGCCGTGGGCAGACAAGCCAGTGTACCCACAGCTTCTCCTAAAATGTCTGGGAAAAAGATAGAAAAGCACTTGAGATAAGGGTTGATCGTGCCAGGGTCCTTCTATGGCAGCTGGAGCTGTCCTCTGCTTTGAGGGTATGCCATCTGAATAGCTTTTGTCCAGCTACGGGTCCTTAAATGAGCTCCCTGGATTCAAACATCAAGGCATGTACCCTATCTGTCATCCTGGAGAGGAGCGCATGCTTGCTCACCTGCTGCTGCCGTAGTGTTCCCTCATGTGCCTTCAGCAGAGATTTGTCCCCTACTGAAATAAAAAGTTTTGATTGCAGGTAGTGGGCGGAAGGAAGAATGAAAACAAGCCAGAGGGCCCTATTTGGCCAGCTGACAAAAATCCCCAGGCGTTTGCGACCAGTCCTTGGCTCATGAACTGGATTTTTCCCATTCATGTTCTCTTTCAGCAGGCAGATTTCTGTGGATTGTTTTGGGGGAAGAAGTCCAAAGATGAATCCTTTGTCCACTCTCCCTCTAACAAAGTTGTTTGTTTCTTAACTTGTTTGCAAAATCACAAGTATATTTCATCTGCTGCTTTTTCTTCTAATTTTTCTTTATGGCTGTTCCTTTCTTTGTTGGAGTGAAGGACAAGTGAATGCTGTTGGGAGGCTCCGGGGTTGTAACAACCATGTTTGCTTCTGTTATGTTGGCCAATAAACCTGGGGCTACTTTTCCCAACAAGGTTTCAGGTTTTATAACAGCAGATTTCAGATGGCTCCTGGACTGGAGGATGCTGATGGAATTGGTTGGTTGAGGGTCAGGTCCAACTTTGTTAACTCGAAGGGCCTGTAACCTCTTTTGTCATTGTTTTGTCAAGTCTGGGCTGGGCAGATAATTACTTGTGACAACTTCACAACTCTGAGTAATATTTTTTTTTGGTTCAGACTCTCAGAGCAGCAGCTGGAAGGTTGGATGCCAAACCAAAGGGTTTGCTGGATAAAGAGACAAGTGATAAAATGATTTTGCATTTTGCGATTCTTTTGTAAAAGAGCTCAGCTGGCCACCCCTAACGATGAGTTAAATTAACTGTGTGGTCTTGCAAAAGGAAGTGCAAGACACTGCCATTCTCTTTTAATAAATGGCCATCGTGCTCTGGCTCCGTGCAGAGCATGGGGAGTGGGGGCAGCTCTGGCATGGAAGGAAGAAGCACTGAGAAATCAAATTTGAATAGAGTAGAATTTATATAAGCTAGCAGGGAGCCCTGTGTCCTGGAGAGGAGTGACAGGGAGCCTAAAGGATAGTCTTCTGCTTGAGCTGATTTCTGGGGATCCTCAGCAGAGGGTGAGGCGGAGGTTGCCTGTGGCAGGGAAGCAGCAGGGCCAGAGGGCAGCACCACTGCTGGGGTCCTGCCTGTCTGGGGGCAGGGGGGAAAGGAGTGAGGTTGGGTGAATTGGGTTGGGTTCCTATCAAATGTGTGCTTGTGCAGCAGGGAAGCCAGAGGGTTGCAAGGGTACCTGAGAGGAGGGTCAAGGCAGGAATATGGTGACACTCACCCTCTGGACTGGGGTCAGAGTGCCCATGGAAGAGAACGATGTGTAAGTAATCATTGTGGAGATATCCCCATGTCTGTCCTTCATGCCTGTTGCCCAGTTTCCTCACACAGCTGGATCAGAGATGAACCCTTCCCTCTCTTTCACTTGAGCAGACTACTGTTCTGAAAGCAGTTGGAGGTGATTTCTCATTTCAAACATCTTCCAGCTTAGCTTTTGAAAGTGAAAGTCGCTTTTTGTTGGCATTTGAGTTGCGTCGCTTCTGTCAATACTTTCTTTTCTACATCAGTGTCAGTGATCTGCATCTCCCGTGCCAGATTAAATAGGTTGAAGCTGAACATGCCAGACTTGTGTGGTGTCATGCAAAATTAAATGCCATTTCTTTGTCTGCTGAGTCAGGAGGGCCAAGAACAGGGATGATATTTGCTAGTTAACTCATTTCCATATTTTGGGTATTTGGCAGTAGCTTTGACCTCTTTTCTCTTTCTGCTGTAGAAGTTGATTTGTTTCAGAGTTTATCTGCTGTTGAAGTAAACTCTTCAGAGTCAGCATGGCGAGAGGCAGTTTGGTATCAGCAAAAAAGTTATGCAGCAAGTTTTTCCTATGATTTCATCATTATTATGGCATTTGCAGTATTATGAAATGCACTATGAAAAATATTATAGGGCTAGGAAGATGTATTTGGCTTTCACATTTTTAAAGATCTTCCTTAGGACAAAATCACTTTTTAAGATTAATGAAACAGTAAGAGTTGTGATTTTTTTATATCCTGAAGTGAGGCACCTTTATTCCTAATAAATAAGAGGTCTGATTTCTTTTTTCAGTTCATTTAGGTTTACCAGTCCTGCCAGGATGCTAACTTAGCTAGACAGCTCCTCTTTGTCTTTGAGACCTATTTGCTTCTGATTCAGGTTTGAATACCACAGAAGCTTAAGCTGGGACTTAAACCTGTGTACTCAGAAAAGACTTGTTAAAATTTGAGTGGAATGTATACAACTTGAAAAGCCATGCACGTGAATACCGTTTGGAGGACTGATGAAGCATTTGGGCTCAAATGAATGAGAGCACCGCTTTGTTCTGTGTAGATTGAGAAGCATAACCCTGCATCTTCCTGAGAGCCTCTTTCTGCAACCCCTCCTCTTACAGAGTTGTTACCAACTGACTTCAGTGAAAGATCCATGCTGAGAAACTTTGTCACCCATGACTGTTGCGTTTCAATGACTATTTAAAAATACTGTCTAGAAGTTCACCCTTTAGAGAAGATGATGGGAAAGCACTTAATATCACTTCTGTTTAGGATTATTTTTGGCCAAGTTTTTTTACCAAAAAGGGCTTGGTTTCAGAATACTAAATGTGAAAATCTGTACTGCATGACTTCATTTATTAACAACAGAAAAACTGTCCCATATGCTTTACTGGCAGGGAAAACATATTTTTACATAATAGAATTAGAGTAGAAAATATTATTCCCTCTTGGAAACATTATAGGGTATTAAATAGGAACTTGGGAGCTACATTTCCAAACAGTTTGATTGTAAAAGCTTATTACAGTTTGCTGTATGCTCTAGTACCTTTCGCTTCTGTTGGTTGTAGGCATATTAATTATCTAAGAAAATGTCATTGAATGGCTGTAAAATTATGAATGTGTATCTTGCCACTCCTGAGTCTTCAAGCAATTCTCAGGGAATACCTTTGCTTTTGTGGAGCTTACAACTGGAAGTGCAGTTTTCCTGGCTAAATACGTGAAGGAAGTGTATACACAACTGGCCTTTTATGCCTTAAGAGCTACTCCAAGCATTGACATTTGTGAACATACTGTTTTGTTTGGTTTATGTTAAAATTTGGAAGCCTTCATCTCAACTGGTGCTCTCCTGTTGTGCAAGGCACTCTACATAAGGATCAATCCTTGTCTAGGGAAGCTCACTATCTGATTAAAACTAGATGCAATAAGTAGCTTTATCAAAAAGTCAAAAGGGAATGGGAAGAGGGAAATGGTAAAGCACGGTGGTTTTTGTTGTCTCTGGATTCACATCAAAATCCTCCAAATTCATAGGAGAAGTGTAAAAGCAGTATTTTAAGTTATGAAACTCATTGTTTTGCTGGTACACTTTGCATTTTTTCACAGCTGGATTTCTACAGCTGTGTTCAGATAAAGGTTTGAAGGTTGCAATGGTAGAAAGCTCTCCTGGTGAGAGCCTGGACAAGTGCAAAGCTCACTTGTGGAGACACATCTGCTGGAGTCTTGGACGTAAGTGCTGCAGCCTCAACTGTCAGCATCTCAGTCTGCAAAGAAACGCAGGCAGAGAACTAATAAAAGTCTTTGCGTTATTGCACTTCCACTGGGCATCCTTGACCAGACATTTAATACAAATGCCTTGATCTGTTCGTGATTCCACGTTGCTTCTAGTCCTCTCTCTGCCTTTGTTTACAAGCAAGTTGCAAGCCATGTTGCTGGCAGGAGTGAGCCCTGTTGGTAAAATGAAGGTGTTGCCTTGTAAAACAGGAGGGTTAAACCACTACCTGTGGTAGTAGAAGTCCTGCGAGACAGGTTTGGAATGAGCAGCAGCAATGCACGCTTGGCTGTGCTGTTCCACTGGTATCCTCTCTCCTCCACCTGAGGACATGGTGGCTGCATCCCTCTTGTCTATTAAGGAGCCTTTCCACATGGGTTGGCTGAGATGGCTTCCAGTTGTTTTTTGTAGAACCTGAGCTGGGAATAACCACTTCCCATCACTGTCCCCCTCTAGAAAGGTTACGAACATTTCATCAGGAGTTTATTCGTTCAGGGCTTTCTTCAGCAGACCAGTGCCAGTGAGGAGAAATCTTTGTGGAAACACCTACTGTCTTTAAGAAAAGGAAGAAGTTTCTTGCAACTCTGGATGTATGAATTAAATTTTATATTCCATTTTTATATTTAAACCCTTACTATTTTTAATATAGGTTATTACTGGAGATGGGGAGGAAAGAACTCTCTTTGGAGAGATGCCTTCGGGCAGTAAATGGATATCAGAAAAAGTATTTAAAGACTGGCCCAAGCAAGTTTTAACAATACTAAAAAGAAACCAAAGTCAAAATTCATGGTGTTTTTTGTTAGCATATTAAGTGAGCTTTTGTTATCATCCTGACTGTCTGGTCAGAGAACGTTTTATTCATTAGGCAGAGCAAGTTGGAGTATAACTTTTTTTACTCTTTGTGTTGCATTGTGTGTTAAATGTTCACATGTGCTTTCATTCACAATGAAGACAGTACAAGTAAGGTAGGACTTGAATTAAGATTTTTGGCATGGAACACACACAGATGAGAACTCATAAATGCCTTTGTCAACTGGGCTTGCAGGGACCTCCTTGAAAAGGCTTCAGGTGTTCTTAAAATCCCACCCATAAATTATCCTCCAAAATACCTCTTCCCTCTGTCTGTCACAGAAATGTAGAAAGTGGTGTGATTTGTCAGGAAGCTGTTTCAGTCCCAGGCTCTCTGTGACAGCAGCAGCTTGCAGGCAGATGGGGGTGTTCCTTTGATTTGCTTCACTTGCCCAGACTTCAAATGAGACTCTGTGTAGGGTGAGATTTAAGAGCACCAGAAACTGAGCCCACAGGGCTTGTCTTGAGGAGATACTGGGTTCCTGTGACCATCCTTGGTGGCAATGGGCCTTGCAAGTGGCACTACTGCCCCAGGTATGCCCAGGTAACTGAGCCCTTGCTAGGGCTGCCATCAGCATCTTTGTCCAGAAAAACTCCTGTTCATTTTGTTGGCCTTTGGGTTAGACCCTGTGTTTGGCAGGCTGTACTTAATCATGCTGTCACTGAAGGACAGCCTATTTGTTCTCCACAGTCTTCCCATTACCCATGTTTATGGACTGTCGGCAAGTGCCGTAGGCTGTTAGCCACCTCTCCGTGCCCACGCTGTCTTCATAACCAGATATTTCCACAACAGAAAAGGGGATTAGTCACAGGAGGAAGCAGGTGTGTCATGTATAGGAAAGAGCATGATTAAACAGTGGTATTTTCTGCTTAGGCTTCTCCAGTGAACTGGAGGAGTCATCCTCAGCACAGCATCCCCTGTGGTTCAGCTGCGAGGCTCAGGGACAGGAATACCCCCAGGCTAACACCTGCATTTTGTACAGAAACATGCTGCCTTTAACTAACCCATGGGAAGTTTTCTCCTTTCTGCTTGTGACCCTTTGGATGAGGAGGAAAAAAAAAGAGTTCTTGAATTCACAGTAAATATAGTTAAGTGATAATTCTTTTGTCCTTCTTTAGCTAAAGGCTTTTCATGTCTTTCCCCTTGAAATTGCTGTTTTTTCTTTTTCTGCTGAGTTTTGCCACTCCCATGATGGATGGGGATCTGAGCACCCTTGTCTGAGGAAGGTGGTGTGAAGGGAAGAGGAGAAGTTTCGGCTTGCTGCTGTTGGTACCACCCAGAGCAGGTGGGAAGGTCTGCTCCTCCTGTACCTGTGCCTGCCATGCTGTGTTTGCTCCTGACTCTCCTGGTGGGCCAGCAGCCAAATGTGGGTTTCCAGAGTGATGCTGTACTTACTGGGCTCATTGTTACTTTGCCTTAACCATAGCAGGCTCTTGTTCTAGCAGCAGTTTTTCTCACAGGTCAGATTGCCCCTGCTTGCAGAGGGAAGGTGTGTACCTTGATGAAGGCTGCACTTTTGCATCCTTCTTACTTTTCCCTGTATCAAAATGGCCAGATATTTCTGCCTTTCAAGCCTAGGCTGCAGTTGCTGTGGAAGGCTTTGTTTTATTTAAAAGCGTCATTTTTGGTTGTTATGTTGCTAGACCGAAGTTGAGCTCTTTGTCATTGGTTTTTGAGATGCTGAAACTTGTTAGGAGAAACCTGTGAGAATTCGCACTGTGCAACTGTTTTTTGCCTGATTGGGTGTGAGTGCTTCTTAAAGAGAAGGAAATCGAGATGAAGGGAAAATTGTTTCCTCTTCACCAACATTTTAGGAGTAAATTTCACCTTCAGCTGCACCTGTGTTACAACTACTCTTGTGGTAAAGGGGGACAGAATTTAGGCTTTGATGCTCTGATCTACTGTGAGACAAGGTTCAAATGGATTTTTCCCAGGCACATGCTGCCTGCATATTTATTTTTCTAATATACTCATCAATAGTTTAAGAAATGGCTGAAAAGGTCCAGAATGTAAGTTTATTGCTATACTACCGTTGTTCAGGCAATTCAGAGTAAAACACTACGTGTGTTTTGAAAGAGACAAAATAAATATTAGAACTTTGTACCACACTACCCTTCCACAGTTGCTCTGTATATCAACAGTGGTAATGAAGGAATAACACAAAGATAGTCACCTCCCTGGAGTAGTTTCTAATGTGCAAACAGAATTTATGGGGGTTCATTGTTCAGGAGACATTTTCTCCATGGCAGATACTGCAACCAAGTTTATGAAATGATGTGTAGCTGAAAATAATCCCTTGTATTTTGACAGCAGCTTCTGAAACCCCCTACCTAGCTTCAAGGATTATCTTAATCTGGATCAAGAGATACTGATGAGAGTTTCAAGGAGGCAAAGTATTTAGGGGGGCTTAATTTACTTCAGGCAGCTAAGGAGAGATCGTGGACAAGTTTTGCTGATATCCTAATTACAGTGAGTATCCAAAATGAGTAAGGGCAGATGCTGTGATTGGACTGTGTACTTAATCCTCTGATACAAATGGATATTGCTGTCAGGGTCACTCTTGTGTCTGATGGTCATCCTGGGAGCACTCTGTCAAACACATGGAGAAAGAAAAGGGTGATAGAAACAACAGGGAAGCAGCACTTGGGGATGGAGTTCTGTTAGGAGGTGTTGTTCTTGTTCAGAGGAGGCATGGGAAGGTAGTGGGATGTGTTCTGTGTTGCTGCTGTCTCTAACCTCCATTGTGCAGAGATCCTATCATGAGAATGTGGCCAAAACATTAGGTCACTGGTAAAGGAAAGATGGTTATGAGGAGCATGGAAAGACACAAATGATGTGGGGAGGTTCGAATGCCAGTAGCCTTTCAGATTAGCTAGTATGAACTGGGGGATTTTGCTCATAAAGTGTAGCCCAGTCAGCAAGGGGGATAAATGGCATTCAAAGATGGTCTTGAAGTAGTTTTGTATTCTTTCTGTCAGGGGCAGGAAGCAGACCTTCTCTGTCAGTAAAATTTTATTGAAGAAAGAGCCTTGTTCCAACTGGTGAAAGGGCCAGCATCATCCCTCAAGTAATTGTATCCACCACAAAAGCGATTTTGTGTCAAAGAAGCCTGACCCGATTCATCAGGTGGATGAGGGGCTCCTTTAATTGGTCTGAAATGATGATTTCGATGATAGACATAGAGAGCAATGAAGTTAGGCTTGGCTAATTGCAGGCTTTCTGAGCAGCAATTAACATGTCAGAAATGTAGTTATGCTTGAGGGAAATGCTGATACTTTCCTTGCCTCCTATTAAAAAAAACCCCAAAACAAGAAAACCACAAATGGAAGTCTCCTATAGACTAATGCAAACAATCTGGTAGTGCTTGGGAACCTGTTTGTCAGTGGTGTGACCCGATGGCTGTAAAGCAGGCTGCCAGCAGCTCTAGCTCTGCTCTTACTGAAAGCAGAGAGGATCACGCTGTGTGTATGAGCCTTGTTAATGCCCCTGGCAGCTGTAAGAATTGCCAAATCTATAAAAGCAGCTTATCTCCTGAGGAGGAGAGCCCCCTCACCAACCCCCTCCAAAATTAGGCAGATTAACTTCCTAAGAAATGGAGAGTTATTCCGCCCCAAACCTATGCTGCTCATTCAAGCTAATCTCTGGAGGGCTGAAAGGCCTCTTGTCTGTGATTGGAATCATATGATAAAGCCTTGCTTGCTTTCTCTTTTATTGTGCCAGAAAGTTTTTCTTGCTTTTGATCTAGCTGAGAGCTGAAGTGGCTTTTAGTCTGTTTATGTGTCATGCGGAGCATTTTGAGACAAGAATTTTGGGTCTTGTCTCTGGGTTTCTGGCATGGTACGTCCTCATACACCATGTGGTGCTCTCCTCAGGCATCAGCTGTACCTTCCCCTTCCTCGTGATGGTTACGAGCACCTCCCAGGGAGCTTTTCCACTGACACGGTGGGGCAGAATGCAGACTAAACAGGGGTGAAGTTATCTCCATTTGCAGATTATATTCTGCAGGCTGAGAAGGAGAGAACGCTACAAAAAACTGTGTTCACTCCTCCTCTCCTGTGTCCTGGCTCCACGCTGGGGAATGACACTTGTGTCTTCTGCTGTACTCAGGCATGACCTGTAAAAATACTGTTGGTAAACACTGAGTTCCACTGGCTGCGTAGTAATCAAGAGATGTAATGAATAATCTTTGCCCCACTCTTCTCTGTGATCTCCTAATCCTTGCCTGATGAACACCGAGTTTACTTCTGAAGAGGTCTAACTTTGGCATAGATGTGTGAAGGCCATAAATGTTTTGAGTTTTTTCCCAAAAAAAGACTAACTTTCCACTTTATTAAATGCTTGAGAGTCTTTTACATCAAAAATCTCTTACAGATATTTTCCTAAGAACAAGCATTCTTTCCTCCTCCCACACAAAAAAAGTCCCAAGGAAAAAAAGAAATCTTTCCAGTGTTCAATACATCAGGGTTGTAAAAAGGCAACAAGCCCTGAGTGCATGGGTGACTTTTATGCTCCCCAGGACTGGATCCTCATTGCTCTGTAGAGCTATAGCACATGGCTATGGCTTTGCTTGGACATGCTAAGATTGCATTTCAGAAGGGCAGGAGAACTTCCTCCACACTGTTTTCAGTGCTGATTCCAGATGCTGATGCTGAGGTGTCCCCAGTGCTGCTGCAGCTGTGGGTGTCTGTTTTTGCAACCTGCAACCTTCCCCTTTTGGCATAAAGAGCTGAGCTGGGAGGCTTGTGGCAGAGCCTGAGTGTGCTAATGCCTGGCTGGTGCTGGGGGAAGCTGAGGGATGGGATATGGGCTGCAGACTGCCCCCATACTTGGTTACTCTGTATTTTCCCAGGGTGAGGTAGATTGGTGCCACTCCTGCTTTGTTAATTGCCAGCTGGGACTGGGAGTCCTGGGAAACACTGCTCCCTGAAAGCCCTGAAGGGAGCAAGAAAAGAGGAATTGCAGGACACGTGGTTAGTTGAGCACTTAATAATTTGGGAACATCAAGGCAGACTCCCAGGCTCTCTTCTGATAAGATGTAACACTCTAAACTGTGTCAAAAAATGAGGCTTCCAAAAACATCTGAATTTGGATCATGGCTCAGACCTTGGCTCCCTTCTGACCTTGTGTAAATCATGTAATTTCCCCTAAGAAACATAAGGGACCTTGCCCTTTGAACCTGTGGTTCTTGGCTCATCCCTCTTCTGGCTTTCCTATTCAGCTCCTGGAAGCCATTCTTGTTTGCTGTCAGGTTGGGGAACTGACTGCTCTGTCCTCTCTTTGCAGAACAATGGGAGAAGAGTCATTCATTCATCTGGAAGCTGGTTTCTGTCACAACAAACTTTTGCCTTCCTCATTATTTTGATCTGTCTTGCTGGTCTAAAGTCTGAATGACAATTAAAAGCCTGCCTAGCTAATGTCACGTGAGGAACAGAACATTTTGGAGTAACGGAGGGAGGATTGATATTGTTTTCCTGAACCCTGTAGACATGTGATATTTTGGGCAGGGGAGCCTCTTATCACCCACTGAGCATCCTGAAATTCCTGTCTATATCAGAAGAGCAGAGTATCTGCTTGGCTCACTTAATTTGAAAGAAACATAAGTAGTTTTTGCACGCAGTTTGTACTATGCTTCATATGCATATTCGTACCCTTCAAAAGCATTGTTTTTTTAAAAACCTTTGTTGTTTCCCATTAATTGATCAGAAATACAGTAACCAGCATCACTTCAATAGTGTTTTGCTTCCTCCATCACTTTTGTGAAGGCCAGCATGGATGCTGTGTTGGTTGTGTTAGTGGAAGCTGTCACTGAAGGTTTGCCTTTATTTTTTTCTTTCTGTGATGATTATAAAAACTTCATGTTTCTTAAACCATCTGTGACTTTTAGTGCCCTATTGTCTTCCTGCTTTGCAAGCAGGAAGGGAGAAATGTATATTTTCCTTTACAACAAACTGGCCTTTGTCAGATGTTGACTCACTTAGCCTTGGTGAGCCGGACTGCCACAAACGCGCTCATTGTAAATATCTAACAATGTGTAGTTCAAGCCTCATGTTTTTTGAATTATGAAATCATATACTGATATACAGGTATGGGAAGGGCTGTGGATCCATTCAGCACAGGTGAGATTGTTATCTAGGCAGTAATTAACTTGAATAGGAGACTGGACTTAACCATTTCCCTATGATAACTTTACAGAGTTCAGACACTGAGATGCTGATGCTGGGGTTTTTTTTGCATTACACAGGTTCCTTTTCTTCTCACAGCTTATCTCTGTTTTAAATGGTTCAAAATAGATGGCATTTTAATTGTGCAGATGCATCAGATACTCTGGAATGAAACCAGATCTTTCCCAGTGAGGGTCATGCTGAAGTTTTCATGTAATGAGAATGACTATGAATCAATTACTTGGGACTTCATTATGATGAAAGAAAACAAACATGGCATCAACAGTGGGTTTAGCAGCCTTTGTTTCAAAAAGGAACTTGCAGAACCATGTAAGGCAAAATAGAATCCCAGAGAGAAGCATCAAAGGGTTCAAATGAGAGCATAAAATACTGTACAATGAAAAATGTCACCAGAGTTTCAATGCGTTAGATATGTATGTGAAAAATTTCAGGCTGAGCCTTCCCACACTATGGGAGGTCATCAAGTAAAGCAGAGCTAGCTCTGTTTATCTCCAGTCAAAGCGACACATGACTTCATTTGGGTTTTAGTCTCATTACTGCTGAAGTGTGAAGTGTCAGGTTAAAAAGACTACACGCTTTTCACCCCTAGGGATTGCTCTGTTTTAGTGGGTCAGGTCAACACTATGGCTCAAAACATTTAAAACTATTAATGTTTAATACATTTTAAACTGAAGTCCTTGAGAATATAAAATTAACCCTGTGGATGTCTGTGGTTGGGACTTCTTGATATTCCACTGTTTCAAGGAATACAGTTTGCTCTTACTGCTGGCAATGGAGGGCTGAAACAAAATCAAAAGAACATATTTTTCTCAAACCCTATTGTTCTTCACAGAGTGGTCCTGGCAGTCTGTTCTCCTGCATCCTCAAAGGTTGCCAGGATGAATTACGTTACACAAACATGTCGGTCTTGGGCTATGAGAGGAGAGCAAGTGTCCAACTTAAGGAAGAAAGTGCTGCTGCTTTTCAACCAGGAGTTTCCCATTTCTGACTTTACCTTCTACATTCCTCCTATCATATACTGAAACTGAACCCCCCCCAATCAACCAAAACCAAAACCAAACCAGACAAAACTGAAAAAACAGCAAAAACCCAACAAAAGAACCCCAAACCAAACAAAACTGAAGCCCCCAAAAACTCTTACCCAGAAGGCTGAAGATGGCAGTTTCTATTGCCATTTTAGTGGCAAAAAATAGGAGACAGAGTGCCCTCCTAATGCCCACAGTTAAAAACCTTCCATGAGCTTTTCCAATGTACCACACAGTATCTCTGGAGACTTTTGTGATTGTAGCTGTAGTGGTAGATGTCTAAAATGAGTAACTAAAAGAAATTGGTCTCTTCCTCTATCTTGTCAGGAATATCACTGTTGTGATGGTTTATCATTCCTTGTTAAGTCTAAATAATTCAGGAAAGACTGGCTAAGAAACTGCTTAATATACTGCCTTTTTTGGAGTGGCATGTGGACAATTTGCCTTAGTCATAATTTTAAAGGAATGCAATAGTCTCTACAGTATAAAATCTTAAGAGGAACACATTTCTATGGTGGTAACATTCTTCATTCAGACCTTTTTTTTTAACCTAGACTACTGGCACATTTATTTCAGAAAAGGCATAGATTATGTCAGCGTTGAGTTTGTGGCTGTGTAAAACAGTGGGAAGATGAGTTAAATTCCTGTATATTGCTTTGTGGCTTACTTTTCATATGATTTAGTAAAAAGAAGCACAGTTACTTAAATGTTTCAAAATTTAAGATCAATGTTGTTCTTCTAGGTGTATCATCTCTTAAGGTACTCTCACAGCTCTTGTTGTTGAATGTGAAAGGAAATATTCTGATCAGCAAGGCCTGATGGAGGGGTGTTTCTAAAACAGGATTGTGAATCTTGTAAATCTTTGTTTCGGAGCCTTTTTCACTGTCTTGAAAATTAAGCCAGTGTGTCACAATCTGTTACTCTGGACTCAGTGGAACAAATAGCTCAGTTGAGATCCTGGTTTTGAATTTTATTTTTTTTTAATTGAACATTTGTTCTTAGGAAACAGAAAGGCTAAGAAAGATGTTGATATGTCCCCCTCACCACCAACACTGGCGTTGTCTATTTTTATTTATTTTGAGAGGCAGAGGAAATTGGACAATTGGCTGAACCACAGTAACCAGCATCACCCGCTTCTCATTATTTCTGATGCTTCCTTAAACTTCTGAAATCTGGAGACTGTAAGGAAAGCATAGAGTCGTCTTCTTTTTTTTCTTTTAAAATCTGAAAACCACACATAATCTGGCAAAAATTCCAGTGCTTTCAAAAAATGACAGGATATACACTCTTGTCTTTGATCCATACATTGGGATGGGCCTTGCCCCCTACCCCATCCCCACACTCCTCCTTGCAGTTTAACTTGGACTGTCAGAAGTGGTTTCAGTGTATAATCCTTTGCAGACATAAATAGATCTACGTCCCTACAAGAGCTAATTTGGCTGGCAGTCCCCAAAAAATTAAGCTTGTGGTCCTGGTGTTTGCATCCCAGCTTATCTTGCTGTGAGATGAAGCACTCTGTAGCAGATGAGCTGTCCCAAGGAAAAGTGGAAGAGCAGCTCTCAAGCTGGGAAAAGAATGTGCGGTATGGATGTTGTTTTTTCTTTGTGGTTGGGTGCAGGCAGAAAAGGATGAAAATGTGGTTCAGAAATCAAATGCAGACAACCTCTGTTCTCCGTGGAAGACTGCACAGAAAGTGTGTGTGCGG
The DNA here is from genome assembly GCA_013399195.1 of Dicrurus megarhynchus. Taxonomy (NCBI): domain Eukaryota; kingdom Metazoa; phylum Chordata; class Aves; order Passeriformes; family Dicruridae; genus Dicrurus; species Dicrurus megarhynchus. The sequence continues at coordinate 708,855 of VXAD01002614.1, read as the reverse complement.
GAGACATTGCTGACCACTAACCACATCCCACTCACCACCCAGTAGGGATTTTCAGAATCCGTAAGCAAGCCAATGGCAAGAGACTTGTATCTTTTTTTTTTTTTTTTTTTTTAAATGAGGGGCAGTTTATTGTGAGTATCTCTTCTAAGCTCTTGCAGCTGGTGAGTTGGGTTTATATCTGAACTTGAGGCTTTATCTGGGCTGGGATGGGGGTGGGAAAGGTTCCATAGACAAAGAATGGGGAGTTTATGCTGGGCATTTGCGGGTTCTTCCTGGGGATTTAAACTATTTGTAGATCTAAACCTCAGATTCAGCTGCCCTGTGGAAGGGGATTTGTCTTCTCTGTTTTCATTCCATCCCCAGCATTTTGAGTACAGTAGCATAAAGCTTTGAAAATACTGCACTGAATAGTCTCAGTCTTAAAAGGCTTTATTTCAAAGCGTGGTTGGCTAAGTCTAGACAAGTGACTTAACCCTGTTCAGCTCCAGCACGTCATATGTTTCTAACTCACTTAAAACTTTCATTTAGAAGTTAAGCTCTACCCTCCTGGGATCTGGGCTGGTGCTTCCAGCCCATATCCTGGCACTCCAGCAAGCCGGGGGCTCGCACTGAGTTGGCAGAGCACTGGCACCTCCCAGTCACCCCGAGCTTCCATGAACACTGGTGTGGCCAGTCAAACTTCTGTAAACAGACTCTGGTGTCAGTCCTCTCATTAGCCTTCACCTCACGTAAAAGAGGCCAGAATTCACATTTGCACACTCAGAGGCTTTTGTCAGCTCTATCAATTCTATTTGATGTGCTTTCCAACTGGGTTTTTATATATCATAAAAACCTTTTTCCCCTTGTCCAACTAATCAAAGCTAAATCTAACATGCAGAAGAAGTTCATGTTTCCAAAATTCTCATTCCCTTGATGAACCTCTGTGCTTGGTAAGAAAAGGCCAGGTCCTTCCCACTGCTCTCCTGGTGAATGTGCTGGGGGTGACTGGGGAACAAGAAAGTTGTTTCCCTCTCTGACTTTTCAGGCGCCTGAGAGAGAGGCACACTTCATCTCCTCCCAGTGTCTCACCAGTGGTTTCTGACAATGCAGTATGCAAATGTTCTGGTCCATGTAACCAGAAGGAAGGGAGGGTTTAACCTGATGTAAATAGAGTTTTCAAAGAATTGTCCTAATCTGTTATTTGAGAGGTAAGAGAAGTGGATGGGGTATGTGTGCCACAGAGGTGCTTCTCCCTTCCTGATGGAAGCAAGTGTCTGTTGCTGGAGTTAATGTAGCACTGTTTGTGTCGGCTGGATACAAAGCCATGTCCCTCCCTAGATGATAACTGGTGGTATGGAGGACCTGAGGCCTTTATGATGTTGGTGCAAACTCCACAGACAAGAAAACAGTGAATTTGAATATCTGTATACACCTACCTACTGCCAGTCTCGTCACGCAAATGAAGGCAAGCTTTTATACCCCATCCCACTACTGCTTGTTTAGTGAGTGTGTGTACAAGAGCAAAGAATCACACACCTGGAAGGGAGCAACTCGGTTGGAGGATGGAAAACCCACATGCCCACAGTGTTTCATGAGTCATGGCAAAGGTGTAGCCAGTAGGCAGAGAAAGAAACCTAAGAGCTGCAGCTCGTCTGTGATTATGCTGTTGCATGTGCTGATCAAACAAGAGGAAGAGTTTAATTCCTTTATTAATGCACCTGCACTGGTACTTGGCAATGCCATCTGCTTCAGAGCTCATTCCCAACTATAAAACACAGTTACATCTACAGGAAAAATTAGGAAATGGCCCGAAAACACATTTTTTACACTGTAACATTTGTAACCTGGGTAAAAGTTTAGCAAGTGCCTGCATATATACTAAATGAGCAGTGGAGAGTAGATTTTTAGGAGTTAAAATAGCTATTGAGTTAAGTAGATTATGCAGTATTTGATCGTGTATTTTCTAGTCTTTCTGAATGTCTTCTCCTGTACCTTGTGAAACGAATGCTATTTTCTGCAAATGAAAACTTTTGTTACAGTTTTCTGCTATCTATAGGAATGCAAAATGAACTTTAAATATATGGAAATTTTCTATTACCTACATAGACCAAAAAGCAGATGTTAGTCTTGAGTTGGTGGAGGTGAACAGCCAAATAAAGTTCAGCCAATTTTATTGGGAAATGAGGAAAATCAAGTAGAATATTTTCCAACATTAAGTTGCCTTGCTTCTCCATCATGCTACTGGTATTAAAAATATAGATTTGCTCTGGGTGCCAGCAAAATATTTCATCTTGTAGAGAGAAGAGCATTGTGAGGGAAGCTGCAAAATAATTTACATTCTGGTTTTCCAAGGTCTTTATTGGGGAAAAAAAAGTAAAAAAAGCAAAGTGCAGTTAGTAAAATAACCTGGAGAGAGGTTTTTTTGGAAAGGGGTTTTCACAAGACTCTTAAAAACAGCTTAAGAATGGAAAGGGGTTTTCATGAGAGTCTTTACCTACCCATTATAGTTTTGTGAAAGGTGTGGCTATTCCATCACTTAAATAACTTGTCCTACAGAGATTTTAATTGGGGCATTTTTGATTGCAGTGCTTCAAATAACTCAGGAGTGTCAGGTATGGTTTTGGTTGAGCCTTCTTGCCCAAACCAGAAGGGACAAGACCTTTTGTGTTTCTGATAAGTGTTTCAGCTCAGCTGAGTTCTTTGTGAAGTACCAGAGATGGCTTAAGTGTACTTTTGGATTCTACCTGATAAAGCAGCAACCTTTGATAAAACCAGGTCAGGTTTCCCTGACCTCTTTCTCTTAGCTTGCTCTGCCCTCTAATGAGGTGAAATTAGGCCATTTGTATATTTTCATCTAGTGAATCTGTTTTCTTACAAACTGGCGTTTTTATGTACTGTTAGCACGAAACCTTTTGCTTCAACAAAACATTATTTCAGTGGTTTTGGTTCACTTTGGGATGTTTTTGTTCCAGTCTGCTATTAAAGAGCATCCATTTGGAAGTGTTGAGGTTTTGGAAATGAAAGCTCCATTTCTAGCCCTATGATAACCCCAGGATCCCAAGACCACTAGGTGTGTTCCTGTGACATTCATCTTTTAATGCTTCCTTGTAAGGCATCTAAGCTGTGATGGTATCCATAAAGTTTGTAAAGTATTTCAGATTGGAACATAAATAGGAAATGTTTGCTCTCATTCAGTAACATTCCCTATTGAAGCTCTGTTTTCTAATTATGCGGAATTCAAGCAAGACCATGACTTTTCCTAGCAAAAGTGGATGCATTGGAAAGGGGTTCTGAAGGGCAATTTCTTGCTGTTGCTTAATGCATGAACTTGTGATATCGGAACTTGTAAGCTGTATCTCCTTGGACAAGGAATGAAAGGTAGGGATAGAAGGAATATTTGCTGTATTCTGAATATAGCATATCAGTCCAAAAGACTTTTGATTCAGCCCATGTTGGTTATTTAAGAGTGTATAGCCTTTCAGAAACTTTTGGTTTTAAGAAGGAAAGTATTCCATGTCAAAATAAAACATTAAAGCTGCATATAGAAGAAATACAAGCCTTTGAAGAAGAATATAGTGAAAATATGCCTCACAGCCTTACCTGAGCCATACAGAAATGCAGCTTTAGCCTCTTCTGTTGTTCTGCATGTAGGACATCATAAATATGGAGCACAGAATGTTAACTTGAGTGTTGGCTATTTGTATCTAAGAGCAGGTTGTAAGTGTTAAGGCATTGAACTATTGCATTCGTGTTTCTCAGTTTTTAATTTTGCATCCCTTTCCCTGCTTTGCTTCTGTTTCTATAGGGCTCCTGAGGTCTTGCTGTAATGCTGGTGAAGTTGCTCACACTGAGACATCCGTTGCTAAATTTTATTTTAAAATACCCAAACTGTTTTTTATTCAAAGTGAATTGGTGTGTACTTGATTCCACACTTCTATATGTATCAGCTGGGGAAGGTTATCAGTGCACATTTTGCTGTTAGCAATGTAACCAAAACTAAAAACCTTAGCAAATCCAGCTAAACTTGTATTTATTTATGGATAGACTAGCTCATATTTGTCTTTTCTCCCTTCCATCCATTCTGAAAGCAGACTTCACATTTGACTGTCTCTTCAAAGCCTTTCAATCACACTTTCTTCTGTGTGCAGAGTACAGTTGACTCCTTTTTTAAAAGCTGAATAGTCCTACTGCTTCAGATACCTGACTAAAGCCCTTGGTGTTTGCGCTTGGTAATCCCATGGTACCCAAACAGGACTGGTCTGTACACATTGAGCCAAATCAAACATACAAGTGTAGCAAATCACAGGGAGTAATAACCTTATCTCAGGTCACTCAAGCTGTCTGTTATCAGACCACTGTCCATGCCCAGTGCCATTTTGGATGAGATGCAACCTGGGTAGGTCCTATGACAAACAATGCACTGGATGCAAGGCAGCCATCCCAGCTGCTGCTCTGCTGAAGAAACAGCAGAAAGGCAGTGGCAGAGGAAAGAAACTTTTCATAAAATTGAGCTAGACACATGAGCTTAAAATAGGTAGTTAAAAAGGTTTGTATCATTTTTGCTGTTGTTGAGTATCAAGTTTTTTTATATATAGAATAAAATCCTGTCTTTGGATATAAGAATTTCTTCCCACTAAAAAAAAAATCTTATTGTGCTTTCTTTTTGTTTTCCCTAGTAGAAAAAAAATATATTTCAGAATCCAAAATATTAAGAGCATAATTATGAGAAAAGCATTTCTAATGGAAACACTTATTAGAAAATATTTTGTCTTTGCAAGGATTTTTTTAGGTCCCCAGCTTTATCTCAGTGCCTACAGTAGAAGCTGAGAGTTCTGTTTCACCCAGACTCTTTCTGGCTCAGCCTAAAGCAGAATTGCTCAAGCTACTGATATTTTCCACATGGTAAAGGCAGAAACTTTTCTCTTCATCCCATAGTAAAAGTTTTCTAATGCTGGATGGAAAGACCTTCTAACATTTTGAATGGATGCTATCCCCAGTAAGATAAACCTTCTATCTAAAACATTTTCCAGCTCAGATTTTCCTCTGATGGAAAGATATCAAGTGATTCTTTCCATGCATTTGAGTACCAGGGTGAAAAATAATGTTGCTAGAAGCTCTTCAGGATCTTGAAATACAAAGGCGATATTATTCAGGTTGGGGTTGGTTTGCTTTTTTTTTTATAATGTCTTCAGATGAAAAGTGTGGGTCAGAAAGAATCTGGAAGGTTATATACATCAACACCTCACCAAGACATCAAGCTTGTGGAATTCAATATTGCAGTGATTATGCTTAAAAGAATGCTCGAAAGAATTCTCCTCAGCTACCCAAACAAGTGCACATATATCAGGTAGTCACAGGTCTTCAGAAAACAAACAAAAAAGTCCACCAAATAATCCCTCCTTGAGTTGGCCTATTTCCTGTAATTTTCTAACTAGCACGAAGTAGCCAAATTCTGTGGTCTAGACTGGTTTGTTCTGCAAATTTTTTTTTTCTTGGGGATTTACAAACCACAGAGAGCTGGAATGGATCAGAATAAATATTTGCTCATGCACCTACTGATTAGAGCTTTCAAAGTCCCCAATCTTGTTACAACACACATGCGAACATTAACATTCATGTAGGTTAGGTAAATAAAAGGAGTTCCCTCTCTACTCACTTCTTCCCTCCTCAATATCGGTTTCATGGAGACAACACTTTATATGTGGTGTGCTTTTCTTTTGGTATCCCTCAGTGTTCTGTGCCTGGCAATTTCCTAAGACTGTTACTGTACCAGAGAGCACATTTTTTAGAATCCTTTTTATCCTCCCCCTTAATATCAAGCATATTGTTGCTCATCTTGGAGCACTTCATCACTGCTGGTTCTGAGTTGGGGATTCCTCCAAGTATGATAGCAGCTGCAGCTAATAACATCAATTATACAACACTGAGGTTCCTGTTCTCCTGTTTAGACTGGGGGAAGTTCTTTACTAGGACATGCCATATAATTAATTGCCTTTTTCTCTGCATGCAAACGTTATAAAACCTTTAGTCTTGCTGTGTCTATGAGAGAATAGCTGTAAAAAGATTCACTTGCTGAAGCCACAGACCCACTTGTTAGGGTGGCTTAATGTGCAGCGGTGAAAAAGATTTGGTAAATTTGCATTAAAAAGGTCTGGTGCTTTTCAAATCTCCCTACTGTCTATATGTTTGTAAAAAGAGTGCTTTGATGTGCTAACCTGATCCAAACTTTCTTGTGGTTGATGGTTTTCTTTTCAAAACACAAATAAAAACTGAGTAGGTATGGCAGCTGTGTCCATGGAATCTTGTTAATACTGTCAGATACATAGCATTACCATCCTGCTGTAACTTTTAAAAAAAATACTTTAAAAGACTTAGAGGAAAAAAAAGCAATTTTTTAACCAGCGTGTCTAAAGTAATAAACTAAAATAAATAGTCACAAACTAAATCATAAACTGAGTCATAAACTAAAATCTGTGTCTGGGCAATTTAGTTGTTGACAACATTAAAACCACTTAAGGCACAACAGACGATAAAAGATATATTTTAAGATGAAAGTTGGAAATTTTTTGTAGGTATTTATTTAAATTGATTTATCAATATATATTTATCTGTACCAAAATTTGAAAGAGTTCTGATGTTTTTCTCCAAGGATGGCATGCAACCAGTCAAGGCAAGAGGGGAGGGCATTACTAAGAGAGAAGAGCGGAAAAATAAAATCAGTGATGACAAGGCTGGATTGGGTGGGGCAGAGAAATGCTGGGATAGCCAAACAGCCAGGACATGATTGCAAAGAGTGAAGATACAGAAGCCAAATGTCTAAAAATTAATTTGTGGGCAAGTGGCTCTGCTGAGAGTTTTAACACATTCTCTTTTTTTCATTTTAAATTCTGTCTCCAGGAATCTGATAACTTACAGAAAAAGGGCAAGATAAACTGAATGCCAGAAATGCCAACATATCGGGTTGTTTTTTAAACCAATGAAGTTTACTAATTTCCTGTTTGTTAACCTGAGACCTTTTGGAGTCAATTTATGTGCTATTACTTTAAGAACATTTGTAGATACCATTTGATTTTTAAATGCCTAGACCCCAAGGATTGCTTTGGGTATTTGGTGAAAGTGAGGGGGGTGGGGAGAAAGGGGAGAAAAAAAAAAAAGTAATACTTGGCAGAGTCTGACCCTTTTCCTGCTGGATGTTTTTCAGGTGAACTACCCAGCTATGCTACTGTATTAAAGTCAGGCCAACTATGTGGAACTAAGGATTATTCCACAAATCCTCCTTTAATAGTTCTTTTAATGGTGCTTTTCCTCAAGTCTTACTTTTTCCTTAGGATTTCCTACCCTGACTGGGAGTCTCCCATCATTCCCAAAGCATTGCATCTCCCTGGCTTTCACTCAGGCTGGGTACTGTGCTCTGCAGCTGGGAATAGGAGCTGTGTCCCCCGCAGGCCCAGCACGGGGCTGCAGCCACTGATGGCTTTATCAGATGGACAGAGACATTCCAAGTATGCTTCTGGTCACTGTGGGATATGGGAATATAAAAAAAAAAGAAAAAGGAAGGCTTAGACCAAAGCTATTAGTCAAACCAGGGTTTTTTGTCAAGGTTTTTTTTTTTTTTCTTAATATTTTTTCTGAAAGAGTGAAATTCTTTACTCCTAAGCAGATTGTTAAAGCTGTGTGATGTCATTTTCTTTTCTTTTCAAAGCTGTATTTTCAGCAGCTGAAAGGCTGCAGGTTAGGTAAAACTATTAATGACTATTTTTTGACCTCTGCTCCAACCGCCCACAGCGGCTGCAAATTTTTAAATGTCTGACGGCTGCTTGGCTCTCTGCAGCATCATTATGTTGGTTGACAGCAGATGAGATTTCAGAGGTAAAAAAGTCACTTCCCAAATTGCACCCTGCTGGCAAGGCCAGTAGACAGATTAAAAAATTGGGTTTCAGTGGCATGGTAGGGCAGGATATCTTGCTTTTTGTGAGCAAGGCATGCCAAGGGCTCCCTCTGGTTCTCTCTGGTTGCATGCATGGTGGGTGCAAATCATGACACAGGGCTAGTGTGGGGAGAGTGCTTTGCAGGATGTTATTGCCTCAGAAAGAGGAACACTTACCTCACATTGCTGTAAGGGCTGTAAAATATTCTGGGATTTCTGGGGTTTTTTTCAGTTTTCATGGTTGCCGCTCTTGAGCACTTCCCAGATGTGTCAGGGTTGCACAGTGAGCGGCTTCACGGCCCTTCTCCCTTTGTTGGAGAAGGCTGTGGAAGTGGTGAGACTTTCCTTTTCCTTCTTCCATCCCTCTTTGCGCATCTTCACTCTCTTTCCCAGCTTCCTGGGCCTGAGAGAGTCTTGCCTGAACATTCAGGGAACCTGTCAGGATGGCCGGGCCAGAAGGACAGGGAGGAAAGAGTGATAAATAAGAAGGGTGGCAAGAGAGACAGTGGGTTTAGCAAAGGTGCCCTGGTAGTTCTGTGTAGATCAATATCTTCCAAGGCTCTGTTTTTTCCAGTTGGCACAGGGAGTTGTCCTGGTGGTATTCACGCCCAGCAGTGGCTGAGAGTCACCCATCCCAGTGACGTGTTGGAACCCCCTCCTCTGGATCAGTGTGCCAAGCCAGCACATAGTGAATGGATGCACTGAGGGGAGGTTCACTTACAAACCATGCTGTTCCTTGGACAAATATACGTAGCCAGGAATAATAGTCTTTAAAACACTTAAAGTTTCTTCAGGCACTTCATGCATTTGTTCTCCTCAGTCTTCAGAGCTGTAGCATCTTCTTGCCGTGACTGTCCTAGAGTGTTTGCTTTGTAGTCATGTTAAAGGTTGGGAACTTGTGGCATCTCCAGACCACAATGTTACTCTTTTTATTCCTGCAGCCACTTCCTGCCCTTCTTAGGAGCAGTGCTTCCTCCTTTCTTGTATCTTCTGTTCTCTGGTTCATGCCAAGTCTCGTGTCCTTCATGCTCTCTCACAGAGTGCCCTGCCTGTTCCCCAAAGCCCGTGCTCTTCGGTGGTCTTTTGGCTGGATGCTGCGTAATTCAGTCATTTGAAATTGGAGCCCTGTGTAAAACACTAAACAGTAAGTGAGGCAACAGTATTTTGTGGTATCTCTGGGGTCACAAGTCATGTCAGCAATGGCAGTGCCCTTACAGTGGTGGTGTAGGCTCCAGGAGAGCGTGACAGCCTCTGGAGTGGGGCTGAATTCTTCTGTGTATCAGAGTCTTGAGTGCTGGATTAAAACTTTCCAAAAATTTATAAAACCTTAAGCGCTCTGGCCAGTATTTTTATGGGGAGTGATTGCATTATGCTCAGGAGATATCTTTCTCAGCTGGGCTATTAAATGAAAAGCTGAAACCTGCCTGTGATGCCAAGAGATGAGTGCTCAACAAAATGAAAGCGTGCAACTTAAATTGCAAACGTTCTTCTGTTGTCTGCTTTCCTACTTGCTGCTGGCTGATTCACAGTCATACCAATAAACATAAAACCTCACCTGCAAGAAAAGCAGAGAGGGTAACGCCCATAAATTAAAAAAACTTCCCCACTTCGCACAACCTGCATTTTGAAATTTAGCTCAAACTTGCGAGTAAATTGGTTTGTCCTGCCTTGAATTCCAGCAGAAGGACAGATGATTTTGAGAGGTGGTGCGAGATAAGTATGCCATTTAAAAAATTCTGAAAATATTTCCAGACCCTGTCGGTGCACCCAGGGCAGCTGCGCTTCCAGGGAGCTGTGTGCCAGTGGCCGTGCCAGCAGGAAATGCAGCGTGACCTGTGGCGAACCTGGAGGGTGGGAAACGCTGCGAGAAGATTTCCGTGGGCAGCTCTCAGTGTCCCAGGCAGTTAATGTGTGGCTATGGGCACAGGAGACAACGCTAAGCCAAGGAAGCAAGCAGGAGCAATAGGAGAATTCTTTTCCCACCACGTGCATAGCTGCAAAGCACTTCTGATCCTGTCTCCGTGCCGATGGGCTGACAGCATCGCCTTCTCCCCTCGTGCAAGCTGGCTCTGCATGCATGAAGCCTGGCTGTGAAATAGAAATGCTTTTTGTAAAGCATAATATTATTTTAATCATAAATTATTTGGAAACGCAATACAGAAATAGCTTAAGATCACTTCTTCCAGAGGGGTGTTTTTGCAGTCAGGGTCGTTATCAACTTCTCAGTGGGAACTGCATTAATATTGCCACAAAAATGCAAACAGTAGTGCCTTTGATAAAGCAATTTGGCATCTCTTAAGCAGAAAGATGTTTTGTTTTCCTAAGATACAACACTGTTTGCAGTGCAGGGACCTGCTGTATGTGCCAGCATATGGGAAGAAAATACCAGTTTTGTTAACATTTGTGTTGGGAAGCTGTGGAGAAGGAACGAGGGAGGTGGCTGTGCAAGCAGTTGCAAAGCAATCTCTGTTACTGCAAGGGGGACAGCCCAGGAAGCCCAAACCTAAGTGTTGGTGGCAGTGGTGCTGGTGGCCTGCAGTCAGCCTCCCCCTTATCTCCCCCCGAACACTTTGCCTTCTCAGTTTTACTGCGACTCTTCCCATCGTGTGCTAGAGCAAGGCTGGTCCCCACTGCTGCCTCTTCCCATTGCAGAGTGGAAAAGCTTTACTGGCCATACAGCAGGCATCTTTGTGAAAATGCCTTTTTAGTACTTTCTGGTGTCCCATGGGTATTATGTATTTGATTAGGGCATTATTTTGATTTTTAGACTGCCTTTGGTTCAAGAATCCTGAAAGGAAGCTGTTGTGCAACTATTTTAATCTGATTTTACAAGCCGATTCCAGCTTGATTCCCAGCACAAAGAAACAAAGAAGAGTTCAGTTGTATTTTTCATCCAAAAGCAAAAACCCCTCCTCCTTTGAAGGTCCTTTGTAGAATGTTATGTTTAGAGAGTGATTTGCTATTGTTTAAATTTAATCTCCATAATTACATTGGGATTGGATTAATGATGGGTTATTTTCTGAGTCATTATTTTCTGGCACATGCAGCTATCGAGCATAAAGCCAGGTCTTCATTGGATGTAAACTGGCATCACTCCACCAAAGTTAGTGGAATAAATCCACTTCATATTGTGTCAGCCCAGATGTGATATTAGAGCTGTTTTGAAGAAAGCACCCTTTTGGAGTTTGTTGGCCTTGAATCTTTTTATTATTGTAAAGGTGTCTAGGCATTAATTTACAGCTACATTAGATTTATGGTTGTACAGCTGGTCATTGTGTCTGCACCACCTCAGCTGGACCCAGAGGGATCAGCAAAAGGTGCAATGCCAGGCTGAACCATAAGTATCTTGACTTTTTTTTTATGTTTAAAAACTGCCTTTTATCCCTGTGGATGCAGGACAAGTTCATCACGGAGGTCTGGCAAACTTTTACGTGAGCTTATCGATGAGAACAAACCTTGGTCAGTTTGTTGGGCATACTGTACTGCAAATCCAGGGGAGATGTCTGAGAAGCAGAGTGACTGCTTCTTTTTTGGAATTAGTTCTTTTTGCTCCTTCTGCTTTTCAGGAAGAGGTGAAGGGGTAGGAATTTGGGAGGATCTGGCACGTAGAAGAGCAGCAGGAGGAGCAGTAGGCAGTGGACTTGGTGTAGGTGATGAATCCCTCACCATGGTTAGGGTGATAGAAAGAAACAGTCTTGGGAGATTCTGGGAGGCTGTGTAGCATTGCTGTGATCACAGAAGGTAGTTGAAGTTGCTGACCTGAGACCAAGGTGGGAAGAAATGATCTCCCCCACTTTTGTGCATGTTGGGCAGGGAAGGGTTTGCTTTCAGACCTTTTATTTTAATGTCTCATCTGAGTTTCTTCTCTTTTAAAGAATTGTCCTTCTCACTGCCTGTGAAATTACTTGTTAATAAATCACAGTTTTGAAAATGGGAAGGTTTTGCTTTCATTTGGGTCTTTACAGTAAAGAGAAAGTGGGTCAGTCCTGTCTGTAAGCAGTTGGGGATTTAGGATGTTGCTGCAGTTGGATAGACCACTTATCTCTTTATCTTGGTACCCAACTGACAGTGGCACACATTGTACATATGTAAGTGTGAAAGTAAGTGCTTCCAGGCAGCAGTGATCCTTTTGTGATGCATCCTCACTGCTTCCAGGAGCCATCTGTTTTTGCTGCTGTCCTCCTCTTGAACCTGCAGGTCCACCTAGAGCAACGTAACTTCTTTTTCTTTGTATAACAGCAGAAAGTACCTGTAAAGCCTTTTAGTCTTCTCTTCTTCCTATTTGAAGATATTAAACTGGTACATTGTGCTCTTTGGGTTGTACTCTGCAGTTTTTTTAACAGTATTTAGGAAATGCTGTTTATTTTAGGACGAAATGTCAGCTTTAATTTTTAACTGTAACAGTGCTTCTGCAGTTGTGATCACCTGTCAGAGATGTGGGACTGTCTGGGAGACCTGGCATCTTTTTTTAGATTGACCTGATGGATTTGGAAAATACAGACAAGCCTGCAGGCATATCGTGGGCATCTCTTCAGAGTAAAAAGAATGTGCTGCAGACCCCACCCATGTAGCTCCACTGTGAAACAGAAGGCAAATTATAAGACCCAAATGAAGACCGAGTCTTGTTCTGAAGCTGGACATGGCTCAGATTGGGTGTACAAACCCCCACATTCTTACTCTCTTTTACTTCAAAAGAAGCAACTAGCAACTATGCTCCAAGATTGAGGAGGGGATACTTCAGTTTACATAAAATTTGTTCCGTGCAAGCTATTGTCAGCCATTATTGAAGAAATTCTGGTGAAATTATGGCCACTGTAAGTTTGCAGCAGTAGATCAGTCACATATGTACACAGTCCATTTATTACAGGGGACTGTTGGAGCTTTGGTAATGCTTAAAGCATTTGAGGCCTAATACTGCTTCATTGCTCCAGATGTGATAAACTCTGTTGACTTAGAGCAGAAATTGGTGATGTCATGTGGAGGAATTGCCTTTGTGCTGATTATGTAGATGTGGTGGTGAATCTTCTGTTAGCAATTCCAGTTTTCAGATGTTTTCTCATTTTATTTGGGAGTGGGTCATGTGTGAAGGCTGAGAAATGAGTAGGAATGGCTTACATTTGTACTCAAACTGAATTCATGAACACTTATGTAAAACCCACTTTGCATAAGCAGGGTATGAATCCTGGCTGCTTTTTCTGGGGCATGGTAGCTGTGGCCCTGCAAAACCAAGTCACTAATAAAGATCTTGATGTGCAAAAGATTCTTCAGTAGTTTCAGCTTCTCTGGGGTCAGGACAGATGCAGAATGGCCTGCCCTAAATAGTCCTATCTTATTAATTTGCAACCCCACTCCTTCTCTGCGCCCTCCAAGGAGCCACATTGTCATGGAAATCATAATTATTTATATAGAAAATTTATTTTAAAAAATTACTTCTGGAGCTCTAGGTTAGTATTTTTGGCTTTATTACCTAGAGTTTGAACTAGAGACTTTCTTAAGCCAGTATTTTAATTCTCACCTGAGCACCTGACCTAACACTTTTCTCAGCAGCTGAGAACTAGAGAAAATCACCAGGTATCATGACACTTGGTGCTGCTGTTCTAAGTGAAAATTGTGTTTCCTCAGGAAAGGCCGTTGACCTGTTATTTCTGCATACTGGTTTACTTTAGATCCAAAAAGAAATGCTTAAAATTCCTATGCAGAAGGAAAGTTTGTTTCCATGACTGTCATTAGGCTTATGTTTCCTTTGGTCCAAGGTGTGTGCAACACAGTCAGATGGAAGTAGGATGGTATAGCTACCAAAATAGATGTGTTAATTTCTCAATTAATTTTTTTTTCTGTGCAGTGTTTTTAAAGTAACAAGTATTGTAAGCAGCATGCTATTTTTAAACCAAGGACATTTTGTGCTGAAATTGGCTATTGCAACACTGGGTTAGAATTAGAATACACAGAATTCAAAACCACAGTAACCCTAATTTTGCCATTCTTGCCTTTTTAACTGCTTAACAATAGTGCTGTGTTTGTATAGTATTTAAAAATATTTGTTAAGGGGGAATGTAAAGAGCTACTGGCAGGCTTCTCTGTTAACTGTTTCTGCACGCTCTGCTAGTCTGCTCAGAAATGGGCTGTAGTGAAAAGTCGGAGGTGAGTCCAATTTCCAGAGCTCACACCTCCCTTTGCATTGCAAGCAAAGGAGCAGCCACCAGCCAGGATGGGGGCAGATCTGCATGGTGGAGTGGGCAGTCCCCGTGGCTCATGATGGGCTAAAATCTCTGTTTGGCATATCCTTTCCCAACTTGCCCTGATATGTGCAGGCCTGGATTTGTAGCCTCCAAGGACTTACTCCAGCAAAAGAGCAGTAATATTCGGGATAATACAGTCTGACCACGAAGATGAATTTTATAGGCTATAGTTCATGCCATGACCTTACAAACCAGGTTTTGCCTGGCTTGGTCCTGACATTCCAGCCAGCACTCTGGGAAATGGTTATGGGAGCCCAACACCACTCGGGGCTTCTACCTTCCAACCTGCCCCAGCTGTGAGCTGCCTGATTTTCCCTGCAAGAGCTTTGCGCAGTTGGGGCATTCTTATGTCCATCTTCAGACGGAAATTAGCTTTGGATTTCACATCAGCGGTCAGTCTGACCCAAATGTATTCATGTGGAAAAAATAATAACGGGAAAGCAGCTTGAGAAATGATTTCTGCTTTTTGCTGTTGCCTTGCAATTTGGTGTGTGCTGTCTGTATTTTGAATACAAGCTCATATGATGCACTGTAACATGATAGCAATCCAGACTGGGTAATCCTGGGAACCAGCAGCTTGAATCTTGCCTTTCCAAATTTTACTGTTCTAAAACTTGACTTCTTTGTTAAAAATGAAGAGTTTCCAGGGGGCAAAAAGCCCCCAGAGAAGGACTGTTGGCATTTTATATTTTTAAGCTGTCTTGCTGAATGAAAACAGTTGATTATTAGCCTGATGGGGCGACAATGAGTATATAGAACTTAAATATCTCACCACTCCCACAGAGAAAAAAAAATCCACCCTCCATTGTATCATGGGAAGATACATAGCCAAAAAGACTTTCCAACTCATTAAACTTTTATACTTGCTTCATACAAGCTTAATGTAGGCTTTTTTCCATCCTGTGATGTTGTTGGGCTGCTTCTGAACTGATCACAGTGGAGGAGGACACCATCAGTTTAACAGTATTTCTTTCTTATAACAGAAACCTGCCTTTCTTATAACAAAATAAGCAGAATTGCTTAATCTGAAGGATTAAAAAAAAATTTCCTTGTTTGTGTGTTCCAGGTTGTTTATTCTGCCAAGCCTGATAACGAAATCAGTCTGACTGTTTCCCCTGTAATCAGTTTAGTCAGCTTCTATGATTGTGTGGCAAATTTGGGCAAGGACAGGGATAAAGGAAGAAAGTTTAAAAAAACAGGAAAATACTATTGTGAGTATATCAGGCAAGTTATAAACTGGGAAAGGGTAATTGGAGTCAAGCATCATACCTGCTGCTACTTGTCATGCTCTGTGGTAGATGTTTTGGTGGGCTTTTCTTCCTCTTGTGGCTTGTGTTAGACTTTTTAGAAGAGGAGTGTGGGAAAATACTGATTTAAAGGACTAGAGTTTGGTTATATCACTTTTAAGCTGCGCATTTTGTAGTGATGAGTAGAGGTCAGGCCACTGTAGCTGACTTGAGGTCAGAAAGGAACAACAAAAAGTGATGTTTGGGCTCATTTTGAGCCCCATGCTGTGTGGGACAGCTCCAGGCTCTCTCTTGTGCACTTGGAGAGACCATATTGCATCTTGATGTGAGCAAAAGCTGGCAGGAAGCATCAATGATTCCTTTACTGCCTCTGGTGTAATTTTAGCTTTCTGGCATGCTAATGGAGTTCTGTTGCTTATCCTGGTTGTGTCCTTCCCCTTGCTCTTCCTGCTGCTTCTTTATCATCCTCTGCCACAGGCCTGGGGAAAAGCCACCTTGCCTCCAGGTCAGCTCATCCCTGTGGCAGCACGGAAGGGGGTGTGGGTTTCAGCTGGTCACTGCACCCATGAGCGAGGATGTAGCGAGTTCTAAATTGAGAATCATTGCTTCATATGTGTGCCTCTCCAAACCCGTGGATGTAGACATTCCCTCACCATTAATTACATCCTCTTGTCTTTTAGCAGCAAGCAAACAGGCCAAGCTGGTCACGTCCTGCTGCAAGCAGCCCAACACAGTTTCTCATTGGTTGGGTGCTTGCAAGTTTCTCAAAGGACATGCCTCCTCTCTTTTGGGAGGTGCATCTTGTGGGCCTCTCCTCAGGATGGGGAGTGATTAGGCAGCTCGGGTTTCCTCTCGGAGGGTGTACATGCAAGTGACACCAACCAGTCCAGCACTGCCGGAGCCGATCCCCATTAAACGCAGGGACAGTTGCTTCAAAGGGAAGCCCAGATCACCCATAACCAATAACCAGAGAGGTAACTCCTGGTGGCACTGGGATTGAGTGTTATCATCATTCGCCTTGGTGCAATCTCTGAGGGAGATGCTGGGCGTCACAACCTCATTTCTGGAAGTTATAGACCCCAATCACCCTCATTTGTCATTTGTTTGACATTTGAGCTGCTCAGACAGATGCATTGAAAGACTGACAAAATTGACAGCAGTTTGAGAATTTGCCTGTTTGCCTTGTGGCAGCCTGTAACACAGCATCCCCCAGTGTGGTGTCCCACAGAATGCTCGGCAGCAGTCATGCAGAGGTGAAAAGATTTCCAGGCGAGCTTCAAAGAGAAGGATGTGACTAACTGTCTCACAGGGAGCCAAGACGTGGACCCAGCCAGATGAGGCAGCTCACATGAAAGGGCTGCCAAAAGAAAGGGAGAGGACAGACCAAACTGTGACTGCGGAATGAGGAGGAGCAGGCAGTTGGGCAAGGTAGAGGGGCTGTCTCCAGCAGCTGGGAGATGTCTGTTCTTCAGGGAGGTAACCTGTGGGTAAAGTGCCGAACCTCAAGCACGTTGGCTGTCATTCCTGGCACTGCCGCAAGCCTCCGCCGCCTGTCCTTGGACAAGTCACTCTCCTGGTGACTCAGTATCCCAGCTGTAGAACAGGCATTGCTGCTTACCTCATGGGGATGTTGTGAGGGTAGGCTCGTGGACGCCTTTGCAGTCTGATGTATTAAATGGGGGTGAACGACAAAAAGTAACCACAAAGACAAACATGAAAAGGGATCTGTTCTTCCCTTGCTGCCTCTGAACGTAATCATGTCCCTAATGATAATGTAATGGTGACTTATTCATCACTGACATACACTCCTTCAGTTCCACTGGTGGGAACGGCTTTTTGTTTTCACTTTTTGTCCCCTCAGGCTTGTAAAGATGTAATTTTGTATGTTTATATAATATGTTAATTTTTAAAGCAATTTCTAGTAGAAAATTAGAAAAAATAAAAAACAATTAATCAAAGTCAGACTAAACCAAGATGTAACTAAGTAATACAAGAGCGGGACTAGAAGCAGAGTTTGCAAAGGGAGCCTCAAACAGAGAAAATGCAAATTCTGAGACCTAAAGAAGGAGGAATTCTGTTTTGTGTCTGTCTTAAACCCTTCGCCTGAGAATGTACCCGAGGAGGTCTAAGACCAGAAAGCAAAAGGGGCCACTCCTCGGCTCTCTCATTTTCAAATAAGCTTCTGCAAAGGAGGGGGAGTTCTGGTTGACTTTAACTCTCAAAATAAATGTCATCTTATTCATATTCACTCACAAGGTGGTCCCATGGCCAGCGCACAAACCTGGGAGCCAGAAAAGAGCTTGTTTTAGGGCACTTAGGAAATTGGTTGACCTGGTGCTATCACTTGGTTCTGCCTGTGCCAATGTGTGATAAAGCAAAATGGAACTACTTGTCTCCTCTCTTGGAAGAGGGCTGTGAGACTTACAGAAATGCTGTAAAGAACATGGAGAGCCACAGGTGGAAAACATTGGGAGTGGTCACAAGCTTCAGACTTTTACACAGGAGCAAAATGCATGGTCATTTCACCTGTCAAAGCTGGCTTTTCCCTAAAAAATAGGAAATCCCAAAGGAATTGGCTAGAGAAGAGGAACATTCATCTTCACTTAGTACTGTATTTGAAAAGCTTTAATTGCATAAGTTTTCCTGGTGCTTGCCAGGGCTATCTTTGGAGAAAAAAACAAGATTCTTGTTTTTTTTGAAGGAACAGGTGGCAGCATGTAGAAACCTTTTGTTGTTAAATTTTAGTCATGGCTCCTTTTTTCCTTTTCTTTCCTTTTCCCATCTGCAGTTGAGTATGACAAGGAGTTCACGCCTCACCAGCGGCACCACAAGGAATTCAAATTTAATTTGTCTCAGATTCCTGAGGGCGAGGCCGTCACAGCCGCTGAGTTTCGGATCTACAAGGACTGCGTTGTGGGAAGCTTTAAAAACCAAACCTTCCTTATCAGTATCTACCAAGTGCTGCAGGAACATCAGAACAGGTATGCAAGAGGGGGCTTGCTCTGTGCCACCAGCTGCTGTCCTGGAGAGGGCTGATCTTGCGCATTAATGTTGATAGGACTGAAAATAAATATCAGGTTTGTTCACATTAACAGGGCTATGTTATTGCATGGTCCTTTCTGTATGGGAAATGGGCATGGTAGAGTGCAAATGAGGGTGTGACTCAGCTGTAAGCTTTGTCTTTAAATAGAGAAAGAATCTGCTGAGAAGCAGTAGATTTTTAAACCACTGCTGGCATTGCTCTTGTGTACTGAAATTCACATATCCCCTTGCAACTTAATACTACCAACCTGTTTGAAAAATAACGGTAATTAGTTCAGACTTGATCTGCTCTCAACTGGACTTACATTAAAGTAAATAAAGCAGAAGAAAATTCAGTGTGCTGATCACAGGTACAAAATCACTTCTGGTCTTTCAGTGGCAATGAGAGAGGAAAAGTGAGAGAGGCAGGGTAGAAACTGTGACACAAAAATCCAAACATGTGTTAATGGAGTGATTAATTTAAAAAGAGTAATGTTTCAGATGGAGGAATCATGTAAGGCTAAAAGATGGAAATACCCGGTCAATTAAATGTCAGAGTAATGCTGTGGTACAAAAGTGTTTCATTACTTCTACTGAAACTTGTCAGGACTGTAGCTGTTCCTCTGCTGCAGGCATTAAAAAAAAAAAAGAAATCAAAACCAGCAGTGTTTAAAAAAAGCTACATTTGTTTTCTCTGTGAAGGCTTCATGGGTGTTTTCCTTTCTGCTCCTTCTTTCTCCAGCCTTTCCACTGGTACCATTTGGAAGGATTGGCCTTTGATGATTGGCAGTTCTTAGGGCAACATCAAATAGCTTGTGGTTGTTCTGTGGGGAGTGTGGGCTCTGGGGAAAAGAGATAAATACTTGAGTAAATAGGGGATGGGGAAGAAGGTGTGGGTTTTGGAAGATCAGTGCTCCCTTTGTGTTTCAACTTGCAGATTGGTGGAGTGCCTCCTGGGGTGATGTGCTTGCTGGTTAGGATGTTACATCAATGCTCACTTGAAGAGCTGATGAAAATCCAGACAGTCACGCAGATTTTGTAGATGTTAGATATATTGTTCATTCAGAGCCACATTGCAGGAAAAATGGCAAGTGTTGGTCTGCTTTAGATTCCACAAGTAGAGATCCCACCTCTGGAGCTGGAAGAAAAGCTCTGCCAAGTGTCTGTAGAAGCAGTTGATACACTGCTCTGTGACAGTCACAGAAGCAGGGCACAGAGTAGAACTGTCAACTTTTATGCGGATATAACATTTTATTGGAGTAAACTGAGCAAGTAAGTAAGGCTATGTGGGAAAGAGAATAAAGTACAGGATAAAGTACAGGATAGTGCAATTTACAAACTCTCTGTTCTGAAAGTGGCTGTGTGCAAGAATAATGCTGGGACCTTGTGTCTCTGTTTCACACACCATACCAGAAGCACGCCAAAATGGGATTGCGCTGCAAAGCTGCGACACGTGTCCTTTGGCATCTGCATGTCCTGGGCTTCCCTGGGTGCTTGAGACCTCCCTATGGACAGAGCAGAGGCAGCAGCACCTGGGTAGGGATCACCAGGGTGGTCTCTGTCCAAGAGCTGGCAAGTATTTTGGGTCTTTCAATTCCCTTCTGCCACGTTCCGTCTGCCGCTGCTGGCGGCCGTGCTGCGGGGATCCCGCCGCTGGGACTGGGGATCGTAAGGCGGCTTCCTCCAGGCCCAGACTGCCAGCAACTCGCCGTCCCTCCTGACAGGGGCTAGGCGTGAACCGCTGACCCAGGGATGAGTGTCTGTAGTTCATTACTAACCTCTGACTCATCCAGTCCCTCAAGGCTCCCTTTTTGTTTCTTTTTCTGCTCTATTTATTTACTTTTACTGGTGGGAAGGAGGGAGGCGTTTGGCTAAAGCATCTTGTGCTTCAGATGAGTCTGTGGGACTTGTCACATCATCCCCATAGAGGTGGGCAAGATGTGGCTCACAGATTCTTGCAGCTGTAGAAAGGACATGCCCTTTTCCATTCTTTTTTCCTTTCAGCTTAAAGGACTCTTTCATATATGTGTAAAATAGAAAATCATATTTGAAAATTTGTGCTTCTCTATAAATACTTGTATGTACCTGTTTATGCAAGTGCATATATACATCAGTTGTTCCCTTTTTATTAAAAATATACAGACATTAAAAGAGTTAAAATAAGACAGTGGAAGTTGCATATTGCTTATTCAGTGTTATATTCAGTTGAGGTCTGACTCCATTGGCTACAGCTGCCATAGCTTCAAACATTCACCCTCACTGGTGACCTGGGTGGACTTTGGCCTGTAAGCATTCTTGAAAACAAATACTAAAAAGTTGTATTTAGCTGTTCGCTAATATCTCTGCATGGAGGGGAAAAATGCCTCAGATTATTCTGGTACACCTTAAGAAACTGTATTATTTGAGAGGTTATAGGTTTTGATCATCCATTCACTTACTTGCTTCTACTGGGGGAAAAAAAGTCCAAAATGTTTTTTTCTCCCCTTTTGTCTCAGTGGATTAATTTGGAATACAATGTTCTCTTTTCCAGTTCAGAACACTGGAAGGTTAAATTATAAGGAAAAGAAATCACTGGGTTTTGAAGGAACTTGCTAAATATTTGTAAGGCTTCTATTGAATTTTAGAAGACATCGTATGAGCCAGAAAATAACAGCTGCCTTTGACTTAAAAAAACAAAAACTACTAAAAAAAGTTGTGTCACACTTCCTTTAGACTAATGGTTTTGAATAACAGCCTGACATTTCCTGACATTTTATGACATTTTATTGCGTGAAGAGGAGTCTGTACAGATCTTGAAGTCTAGCTGGTGAACTAGCAGGTGAGAGAGAGGAGTCACACATTTTTTCATCTCTTTCTGCTGGCAAATATTCCTGCTGGTCAGGAAAATTCATCTCTAAAGGCTGCAGCAGGTACCTGCTCAGTTAACATTTGCAGTCTTCAGAAAAAGTTCAAAGACAACATGTTAATCTTGGCTTTTATGAGGTTAACAGTTGTCTGAGGCAATTATTAGTAGCTACTAAAATACTTTTGGGTGCAAATAATTCTTAAGAGGGCAGCTGGCATGTATAGATTTAAACCAGGAGTCTACAAGGGAAAGGCAGCATGCACCTCTGGGAGGAAAATATAAAGAAAAAGGATCCTGCCTGCTTCTGTCAAAGAAACAAGTTTGGCAG
Source organism: Dicrurus megarhynchus (assembly GCA_013399195.1). NCBI lineage: Eukaryota > Metazoa > Chordata > Aves > Passeriformes > Dicruridae > Dicrurus > Dicrurus megarhynchus. Next base: position 687,269 of record VXAD01002614.1, on the reverse strand, counting down.
GGCAGGAGATAAGAGAAATCTTCAGTAAATACAAATCTTCACCAAAGCTCAGAGCCTGGAAGTATCCCTTGGCTCCAATTAAGTGTAATGAAGTGGCTTAATTCAGTATTACTTGAGCAAAGGGGAAAAAAAGCTCATCTGGACAGTAACAGCATGAGCGTGTGACTCCAGCCCAGATGTGCGCTGCTGCATGGATTCGCGAGGCATTGCTGGCTGCTCCCTGATGGCTAAAAATGGAACCAAGCCTGAGGCTAAAACTTCTGCCAGTTACTGAATTATCAAACTGGTTTTTGCCACTGTAGACAAGGCTAAAATCAGGGACTATATGGGCCCATTTGAGACTGTCTCCTAAGCAGACATATGTGGAAAGAGAGCATGAATGATCAGAGATCAATGCTGATTGAAATAGCATAAAACCTCTGGGCAGAAATTTCACCTTGTCCCATCAGAAATATGAAAAGTATACTTGTGGGGGCTCCAGGCAGTGAAACTCACATTGAGGACACTGTGGTCTATGTACATTCTCTCTTAAAAAGAAAACATTTTCAATACTGACTTACTGTCAGTAATATTTTCATCTCCCCATTCGTAATATTTTCATCTTCCACCCTTTCGTAAGGTAAGAAAAACAGTGCCTAGAAACGAAACGTTTGTTTTTTAACCAAACTGCGGTTAACGGCCACGTTTTGTCATAACACTAGCTGCTGGAGCTGTCAGTGGGATGCTGCGAGGAGATTAATGAAATCCTCAGGATGGACGGGTCAAGCTTGTGGCCAGCCATCAGCGGTATGCATTTCGGATTGTGTGGAGAAGAGGCTTCACCAGGCAGGGCTGAGGTGACATCTGGTTTGCTTTGAGGGGGATGACTCTGGGTTTTGAAACAGGCTGCAGGCTGTAGGGGCTGATGCTGGGAGAGGGAATGGGCGATACATCTGCCAGATGTTGCTGCCCTTCAGCTTCTGGCCCCCCAGAGTTTTAAGAGACTGGGCTGTTTGAACACTAGGGTGGAATCCTTTTCTTCCTTTTTTTTCCCCCCTTTGGAATATGCAGAAAACAGGGACATTTGCCAAACCACCAGTTTAGGAAGGCAAGTGGTGTCAGCTTCCATGTGCTTGTCCCACCTTGGCTGTATCTGATGGACTGTTTATTTTCAGCAGGCAGGAGCTACACAGCCTTGACTCTCCTCCCTTGTGTGGTACCAATGCACAGCTAAATCCGGCACCTGGGCTTGAGTCCAAAGTGCAGCACCGATTTTGTGGAAGCACCAGCGAAGCCCTCTGTGATTTTTGGTGCCTCTTGTGAGTGGAATGCCATGTAAACAAGACCTTTACAAGGGAAGGGAAGAAATGAGTTTGTCCCTGAAAACCGATCATTATTTAAACAGTTTCTTTCTCGAAACTTCCATGCCCTCACCCAGAGAGGTGTCAGGTCAGGACTAGGGAAGGCAGTTTATGGTTGATCAAAGATGTTAGTCCTTGGTTTGGATCGTCAGTATGTTTTCAAGTGTAAATATCCTGCTAATGCAGACCTCAAAACACTCCCACACTGTCCAAACAACTGATCTATGAAAAACACAGTGGCCTGTGTTAGTGATCAAAGGAAGATACGGTACGTTAATGGTCAGTTTATTAAACAGTTTCGTTTGCACCCAGATGAAATATGGGGACATGATGGTCAGGAAGATTCCTCCTACATGAAAAGACACGTGTGGACATAAATGTGCCCTGCAGAGAAACTGCCTGGGGACCATGTTCCTGTTCTACTGAACACAATTCCTTAAGGGTTAAGGCGCTTGTTGGTTTTAGCTGCCAGTTATAGTGGTAATAAAGTCTTCCTCTTTGCAACAGGATATTTATACAAATGTGATCCGAGCTTCTCATCTAAAGGGCAAATTGATTCAACGGCAGTGTTTATAGCTTAGAAAATAAATAACCCTCCTCGACTGGGTTTTGGAATGGGTTGTGTAATACAAATGACAAAGCTAGCATCAATCTGTTTCAAGTTGGGGTCAGATTTGTATATAGTGTGCATATATTTGTATATGATAGAGCTGTTTCCATGATGCTATAGAGAGGCGTCCATCCGCATCTCAGTTCAGCTCCCACTGTGGGTATGTGATTTGTTGTGTTTTAGGCTGGTTGGTTTAGAGTAGTTTGAAAGTCAGAGTTATTCTGGATGAAACTTACTGGTTCCATAACCAGCTGGCATTTTCTATCTAAACTAAAGAATGTCATATCAGTGCCTTATTTCTTTACTCAATGGACAAAGATAAATATTACCCTTTTGTCTTCTCCCCCATCTTCATGCCTCAAACGGCATTTAAACTCTGAAGTGTAGTACTATAGCCATCACTACAGCTAGAATACCCCTTTTTCTTATACAATTGTAGTAAAAAAAAGAAAAAAAAAAAAGAAAAGATAAATACATTTCTTATCCCTGTGACTTGGGATGATTTTTTTCTTTTCTTTTCTTTTTTTTTTTTTAACTGTTCCAGTTGGTAAAATATTAATTTCTCAGATCTGTAAAGCTCAAGACCTTAAGCTGAATGGGGTGGGACACCTTTGCACTCAAATATCTGTGTTGACTACTGGAGATTATCATGGACTCGTAGGTTGAACTTCCCATAGTCTTGGTGTCCTCTAGCTCTAGGCTCTCATTTTCCACTCTTTGCCAGAGGCAGCTCTGAAACATGAGTTTCCCTCTGCTGCTCTCCAGTGAGTCTGGAAGACTTAACCCTCTGCCCCTGGAGACTTTGATGCCAGGGCTGATGGACACAGTGTTACAGGACAGCCTTTTCAGCACAGGGGAGCTCTTATCACATGGAACAGTGAAGGTGCAAGGCTCCATTCGTTCTTGGGCTTTTCCATGTCTGGATGCATCCAGGATGGCTTTCTCCTCCCTATGCTGAATTGCAGACCTCCTCCAGAGTGTCCCAACATCTCCATTCCGTGCTTTTTTCCCCTCTGCTGGCTGTCAATCCTTGCAAATCAGTGCCCATCTGCTGGTCTTCTATTCACCTCGGAAGCAACTTCATTTGTAGGTTGACATTTCTTCATATTTCCTTTCTTGTTTCTAGGAAATTCTTACAGGCTGTGTACATCTCTCTGGTCCTCTCTCCTACAGATGGCATTGCTTCTTCAGGACAGTTAAACCAAAGCTCACTTCTCATGAAACAACAGAGACTGCCTTTGCTTCCCATGGCAGCTCACTCCAGGTGCTGGCATTCCCCTGCCTGAGGCTCTGTGTACAGGGGAGCACTGATAGATTGAATTTGCTATGCTACTGTTAAATCTTTGGAGTACTGGTCACTTAGATATTAATGTTGTTAGGGTTTTGTATTGCATCTCTTGGCAGTACCTCCAAGTGCTGTGGAACCTCCACATAAGGTCCATTCTGTAAGTATTAAACACTTTTAAATTCCAAGTAGTGCTTACATCTACTGCAAGACAGGGGATCTACAGGTCTGAAAAGGCTGCAGCTTCAAGGTTTTATCTATGCGGAGCTCCATCCAACTCTGTAAGACCGAGTCGGTTGTGGGTAAGAGTTATTTGCCCATTGAAAGTGGATAAGAGCAAATAATCTTGCTAGTTTGCAATACACAGGATAATTTTTACAGAGAGTTGATGTCATTGCAAACTAAAAACTCAGATCCTGAGGTATGCAGAAGAATATTTAGAAAGTGTGTTAATTAAAATGTAGATTCCACACACTTCTGTGCAAAATTCCCTTTTGAGAAACTGCTGCTAGGCAGTCTAGACTATTATGTCAACTTGTCTTTGAAGAAAAGTAAACAAAAAGGTTGAGCCGAGGAAAGTTTTAGAGACTTATAGTAATTAATGCTTTGGTAAATGGCTGTTGATGCGTAACAATCCTTTAAACACCTGGGTAATTGCAAGCTTTGAAGTTGGGCCAAAAATGTTGTTCCAAGACATGTAATTAAAATACGAGACCTTTAACTTGGTCATTTTGAAGGTGAGATTTCTGTTTGTTCTCACTGTCTCCCTGGTAAAACTTCTGCCTGCTCAGGCAAAGAAGGCCAGGGAGGGTGGGAAAGTAAAAAAAACTAGTTCAACAGATGCTTCTTTAAATTTAGCTTTTTATAGCTTTGGTGTTTTTCCTGTAGCAAAGTTCCATGTTGTAATGTGTATCCAGAACAGAGAAATTATTTTCATGTGAACATTTCACTAAGTATAGTAACTAGGAAAAACCACTTGACCTGGTTACTAATTTTAATGAATTCTAAGTTAATTAGTGTTCAATTAAAGAGAATTAACACCCAGAGACGTTTTGTTGAAAGGTTTACGCAGAGGTTTCAGTTAACAAAATATTTATCTTAGAGGGGGAAAAGCACTGAAGTTAAATGCAAGCTGTTTCTCCTATAAATGCCCTGAGTACATGGTTGGGATGCTGGCATTAAGAATAGTAGCTATATTTGATATTTATATCTGACAAATCTGCTCTCTGAGGACACTGGAGCTAAATCCTGCCTTCTGAATTACACAGGCCATATTTCCTCCAGTAAACTGTGTACTCCTTTCTGTTTATTGCAGCCACTTGTGATTGCTCTGTTGACCTTTGCTTCTCTGTCCTTCTCCAAAGTCTTCTGAAGGCCATAGAAACACTCCCATTTATTTCTTGAGAATTGAGCCATACTTCAGGGCCTTGATGCAGAGCAAAGACCTCCTGTTTTGAGTTGGGAGTCTCTAATTTGCATCTTCCTATTTAATATCCTCTCTTGTATCAGGAAAGTTGTTTCAGCTCATCACCTCAGTTTCTCCCATTCACTTGCTTCCCTTTAATAATATAAGGTTAATACATATTATGCCTGCAGCAGCCTTCCTATGGAAGTCAGTAACTGAACTCATCCAGATAGTCAAGCACACTGAAAATAAAGATGAGACTGCTGGGCACTTTAGTGACAATGAGGTGGCAGTAGCTGTGTAAAAACCCAGAGGCAGGTTTAGACAGAGAGTATGTTAAGAAGTTGCCTGTTTTATCTTTATCTTCTGTAAATTATCTTTAAATTTATCTTCTGTACACTAAATTTTGAAGTCCTGTGGAGGTGCCAGAGGTCATGTGATGTCCCTGGGGTTGTTTGGGCATGAAACCTTCGGACTGACTCTTTCTTCAGCATATGCTGAGAGCAGATACTCCTTCCTCTCCTCAATGATGCTGGCTCAAACATTTCTTCCAGCCTTTCTTTTTCTAGTTTTTCCTGTTCCTCACACCCCCTTCCTGTTTCCCTCAGGTTCCATCTTGCTTCTCTTGTTCTCAAATGCTGAAGATTTCAGACACCCTTCCATGAATGTGACCACATACACAGTTGCTGCTTCCTCTCGTCACGCCACTGCCTGCCTCACTGCACAGGATCAATGCTGTCACTTAATGACTAGAAATTCAATACTGTGTTTTGTGTGACTTGCTCAGTATATGATCCGTTTCTCACCTTCTTGTCCGCTCTTAGATTTTGCTTTGACTGTGACCTTGCATCTGCTTATGTGTGCTCTTCAGCATGGTGTCTGACTGCTTCCTAAACTATTTCTCTTTTGGATATGGCTATATGGCCTCTTTCTTGTTGTGCAGATGAAAAAACTTTGTAATCCGTTTTTCTCTGCAGAATTTTTATCCAAGGTCTCTCCATCTAGTCCTCGCATGTGTCTGTGTCCCCCACGACTGCAAAAAACCCTCCACCTTTGCCCATCTGATGAGATATTCTTTCCCTTTGACCAGGGGCTGAGATGAGATATTCTTTCCCTTTGACCTTCCTTCCTATTTCCCTTTGACCGGAGGCTAGTCTGGGATATTTCCCAGCTTCCATTTCAAGATCAGACATCATATGGCTTTTTTTGCAGCAGTAGCAGTGGTATCTCTTAGCCACGTGGCTGTAGGAAAGAGCAGATCCCCCTCAGGTGATTCATGGCATTTGGTTTACCAAGTGGGAAAGGAGGGGAAAGTATGTGTATGCATACAAAAAGTCCACAGGATTTTGTTGCAAAGCTCTGAATTTCTGTTGAGCCTTTGTAGGCAGCAATTTTCAAATACTTACTGCTTGGCCAAATTTGAGGTGATTTTCTTAAGAGGGGAGGGAAATACAAGTTTTCTATCCTGAAAAAAATAAAGGAGTGATTAAAGACACACAATTAAATAATTGGGAGATTTTTTTATGTGAGTAAATTCTTTCTTTTTTTTTTTTTTCTTTTTTCCCCTCTTTCTCCCCAATTTTGTCTTTGGGAATAGGTGACTGAATATTTTTTTAAAACCTTCATGTCAGAATAGAAACTAGTAATGATATGCAATTCTGTGCAGCCTGTTGAGGCTTGGGTGACAAGTGTTGATTGAAAAGAGGCTGTAAGAAAGGGTATTCAGATGTGTTGCCTACACATCCACTATGGCCTAAAATACTTGTGGGGTGAACCTTCAGCATTGGCTTCATCCAGTCAAACAATACAAAAGTCAGCTGAATAGCAGAGCTGATTGAAACCCAGTCCTGTATGAGAATTTTTGCAGAGAGTTAACTGGAGTGGAAAGCCCAATTGTCCATTTTTCTTCATTTTACAAAGGAATCAAAATCTTTCCAAAGGGAGAGTGACAGAGTGGGATAAAGTGGTTCATTCTTGTTTGGTAGAATTGTTCTTTGGTCAGTCAGTTTTCTTATTATATTTGTGGAGGACACTAAGATGGGGAACACCCATTGGAAGGCAAGACTATGTTTTGAGTAATGTAATAATTGTGGAGGTTCAGTCTGGGCTGGGGAGGGGTGGGGGGCAATTTGATTTGGTGGAAAGGACAGTTGCACTTGGACATGAAAAATCACTGATGTAGATAAACCCAAGGGAATGACTCTGTCCTTTGCGGTTCAGCAGCATGAATCTAAGGATTATAGTAGATCACAAGGTGAACATGAGTTAACAGTGTGAGTTTTGTGAAGAAATCATATTCTGAGGTGTATGAGTAGAGGCACAGTCTGTGAGATGCATCAGGATTATCCTTCCACTTTACTCAGCATCAGTGAGGTCTTGATCTGAGCTGGGTCAATAAAAAACAATGAGAGGAGTCAAAGTCTATTAAACAGGGCTTGTAAGGAGAGACTGAAGATACTGTTGTAACAAGAAGAAGATATTGTTGTGACATTTAAGTTAGGGGAAAAAATAGTTCAAGTGAAACCCTTTCAATTTCCTGGAAAGATGAGAAAGTTCCTGAGGCTGGAGATATACAAGATCAGGTCAGGCAAACATCTCTCAGGAGTGACATGGGTGTAGATGATCCTCCCTGGAGTTCAGGGGAATGGGCTACATGATGTCATGTGGACCATTTTGGCTTTGCAGCTCTCTGATGTCCAAGTGCCTTCCCAAAGATCAAGGCAATGGGAATATAAACTTTCTGCCTCCTCTTCGTGTTTTTTTAGACCTGACTACTCCGATGTGTGTGTTTCAATGTTCAAGAGGGTTTGCTCTTACAGAGTTCCTTGTGCAGAGGAGTTACAGAGTACAGAGATCAGGAAGCAATTGGTGTGAGGGGGAAGGTCGGAACAGGTGCTAGGAAAACCCCTTTTCAGATAGAATTGACTTCAAGCGTTGGAGAAGCCCAGTGTTTAAGTCATATTCAGAGGTGGGAATGATCTAGAAGTGCATTCCTCTCTTAAAACTGGAGAGGGAAAGAGTGGTCACAGCTGCAGCTGCTGTTTGCAGTTGCCTTTAAGCAACACTCCAGTTTATATACCCTGCCTGGGAAAGCCCAAATCTCTCAACCTTAAGGTTTCCAAAACATGTAGCAGCTGGCCAGCTTTAGCTGCTTGCTGCTGTTGGAGGTGAAGGTCAGAGTTGATCCTGAGCCCTCTTCCCGCTGGAGGAATGGTGGCAAAGACTCCTGTGGGAAAGGCTGCTGAGTCAACCACAGAGTGTGCAGCTACCAGTGAGGTGGAGGAAAGCCTCCATGCTGTAAAAATAGCTGCACTAGGAGCTCTAGTACACTTAAGTGCTTATTTTTCCATGTGTGATCTCATGCAAACCAAGCTGCTGGGCAGTATGACATAGCAGTTGGCCAAAAATAAAACGTAACTCAATCAAATTTTTTTTCTAAACTTAACCTTTGGTGGGTAGGAGAGACAGGTACCCTGTTTAGTCATTTACATTGTTAGAAAAAAATCCAGGGGGCAAAAGAGATGAAGATGTGATCGACACCTCCTATCCATTTTGTGGTGATGGCCACAGGTAAAGGGTGGGAAATGTAGCCTTCTTGCACAGGAAAGTTACGTCTCTAACACAGTGAGAAAAAGTACATGGGATCTCTCTGGGTGCTTCTGCAGCTGATTTCATTGAATAGAGTTTGGGTGAGTACTTGATGCTGCAGAAAACTTACAGACTGAAAAGCATTTGAAGCTGAAGCCCATGAAGGTGGTGCAAGACCAGCAGCCTTGGAACAAGGCGTCCAATCCTTGTTGATAAGCCTCAGAAAAATGTCTTTAGAGGCCTTTAGAAGTTCATTTTCCTTCACTGTTTGATGCTTGGCCAGCTGTTTATTTGGTTCTTTATTTTGGTCAGTTGAGGTAAGCCTGTGTCTGTGTATGGTGAGCTTAAACCATGAAACCCCCGTGGCAAAAGCCATTGAATGCCTGGTCATGCTGGTGGTTCCACTGGCTATGATCATAATAAATGTATGAATGAAGTAATGTCAGGGCTAGCATTACACTCTTTAGGAAGAAGAGTGCCTTACTAATCCCTTGCTGGTGGAGAAATGGACAGTCCTGAGGACTAGGATTGCTTTCCTCCATCTTAGAAAATGGTGAAAACCTTTATAATCCTGAATTTCACATGTGGTAGTACATGCATCTCATGGCAAAAGTCTGGATACAAACAGGCAGATATAGGACATTGTTTTGTTTTGTTTGTTTTAGACATTAACATAACTTATAACTATTTCAGATTTTGTTTCTGTAACAGCAAAAGCCAGGAGACACAATCCCCAACATCACCATCTTGTCATTACCCTTCTCCTCTGCAGGGTCTCCGACCTGTTTCTGCTGGACACGCGGGCAGTGTGGGCGTCGGAGGAGGGCTGGCTGGAGTTCGACGTCACTGCTACCAGTAACATGTGGGTGATGAACCCCCAGCACAACATGGGACTGCAGCTGAGCGTGGTGACCCGGGATGGTAGGTTATGGGCCAGGTAACATGAGTCACCCCTCAGTCTCTTGGATGCTGTCTAGAAGTGGTGCTACCAGAAGTCAGCTGGGACGTGGCAGGGTGAGCACTCTGCCTTCGTAAGGCAGCTGTAGCCAACAACACGAGCAAGATGTCTGAGGACACAGGTGGTGGGCTGTCATTTCCTGGCTGTGCTGTGATGGACGTGTCTTTCCCCATAAGTGAGGTCAGGTGTCTCTAGACAGTACCAGGACCAGATGGTGGAGTTGGGTTTGGGTAGGGCCCCAGTTTCTGTATTGGAGGTAGAAGGGGGCATGGAGCTGGGATGCCCTGTGGGATGAGGTTTAGGGATGAGAGGAAGAGAAGAGGAAGCTATATGGGTATGTACCTCCCCATGTGGGTTTATGGCAGCCCTCCTGGCTGCTGTGGCTGCTGTTGATGCTCGGATCTCATCAAAGCTGATGTGTGATCACTGCCGGAGCAACGATGTGGTCGCTGTGTGGGGCAGCTGCAATGACAGCCTGGAGAAACTTTGAAAGGTGGAGAAGAAAAGAAGAGACTGCAAAAGAGCATGAAATTGAGTGTTGGAAGATAGGCAGTGAAGAGGATCTAGACGAGCAGAAGGTGACCAAAATGATGACAGTGACATCTGTCTTCTATAGGAACCAGTCTCCAACCTTGTTTTCTTTCTATTGCTTCATGCCAGAGTTTGGTATAACTGTGATGTCAAGTAAGACTAAAGGGACTGTCCACTTCTCCCTGAGGAAATGTTAGTGCCAGCCCTACCTCCCCAGCTGGGCGGAGAGCCCATCACTGTGCTCCTGACAAAAGCACACCATCTCTTGGCCCTCTGCTGTCCCTAGAGGTCTCCTAATCTCACGTCTGCTTCTTGTGTTTCACAGGCAGCAGAACTAATTTCACGAGACATCTGAGTTTAGTGTTTTACGTATCTATCTATATAATTTTAAAGCCAAAATGGAACTAGAGATGCCAAAGGGGAACCAAGGAACCAGATGCTGCAGTAAGGTCTTGTCCAGCATGGGTGAAGTGCTGTCATAAAAATGTCCATAGGTTGTGGTGGCAGGAAAGGAATGTTTGGTGTTTCAAGAAGAGTCTGAGCAAGAAGAGGGGAGACACTGCTTATGGGGATACCAGGTTGTTGAAAGGAGCAATCCAACTGCACCATTTCTCTAACACTCCCTTTTCTGTTTGGCTTGAAGGTTTCAGTGTAAACCCTAGAGAAGCAGGCCTGGTAGGGCGAGATGGCCCTTACGATAAGCAGCCTTTCATGGTGGCCTTCTTCAAAGTGAGCGAAGTTCACCTACGCACCACTAGGTCAGCGACCAGCAGGCGCAGGCAGCAGAGTCGAAACCGTTCCACCCAGACTCAGGACGTTTCCAGGGTGTCCAGTGTCACAGGTAATCATGGAACACGGGGAATCGTGCAACACAAGCTGGGATGACTTCTTGTAATGGCTCTGGTTGCTTTGGAGTGCGGAAGCAAGAAGAGGCTTGTGAGGTGGGATGCTCTTCCTTGGGGGAATAGGTTAAGGTTGTGGAAGAGGAGGTCTCACATAATGAAACTTACAGGAGTCCTCTTGAATCCAGTGTGGAGTCCAGACCCCTATGTGAAGTTGCATCCATTGAATTCAAGGTGGTGAGGTATTTTAACCACAACTCTTGTGCTTGTAGGTTGCTTGCTATGCAGTATTTGTCTAGAATTATGCCCTGTGAAATGCAGTATTTAAAAGACTCCATCTCTGTATACACTGAGATTTATGGTGTTGCACATATGCATTCCCAGCAGAGTCCTCTTTCAGTTTTCTTTGGAAAAAACATGGTAGGACAGCACAAGATGCTTTATTTTTTTTAACCTTGTGAGAACATCAGCGTACACATGGTGAAGTACATTTCCAGGCAGACAAAGAAGTTTTCCCGTTTGCTGTGGAGAGGCTGCATGTTGCAGGTGTTCTACAGCAGGCTTGTGAGTGCTGCTGTGGGCTGGTGGGGCAATAGAGTAACAATGATATTTTGGCAAAAATTAATTCTTCTAAGTCTTGTCTGTTTTCCAGCACCACAGTGCTACAAGCCCTTTGTTAATTGAGTACCTTCTTTCCTCTCAAGCATTTCAGCCTATTCCAAGGCCTGCTTGATTATTTTGCTTATGCTGCCCCCTTTGTTTCCAATAGGATCCCTGCTTTTCCCATTTCTAGAAATGACTATGCCCCAAGGAAGAGAAGCAGTTGTATTTTTTTAGTCTATGTCCAAACACAGCAGAAGGAGGCGAGCCAGCATTGCTGACACTTAGCTGGTGGGGATCTGTAGGCTGTTCCCTGCTCTTGCATGCTTGGGTTGTGGGTGAACCATGCTGCACCCAAGGTGGCTCCATGCTGCAGGGAGCAGAGCCAGGTTGGGAGCCCTTCCTGGGCTGGTGGCCAGGGTTTGTGCATGGCTGTGTGTTGACTCAGCTCAATTGCTCCAGCCCATTGTGGTGATGGACTTGCTCTCTGGGCTAGTGTGTGCCAGCAGCAGTTGGCCCCTGGTGGCCCTTGCGTGTCCTTGTGGTGCACACTGCAGCATGGCCGTGGGTTCCTGTGCCATGCCTTGCAAGTTCCAGACTTGGCTGGGTGTGAGATGTCCCTTCCTGGACTTTAAGGGCAGGAGGAGCAACTCAGTTCTGCAGCCTGACCTCCCTGGGGGAGGCTGACCAGTGCCAGTGTGGCATTTCTGGAGGAGTTACCATCTAATCTGCCATGAGAGCACCTTCTGTGGGTCTAGGTTGCTGAGACCTGCCTTGTGCTTGGTCTCCTTCAGGTTTCCATGCTGCAGTTTTAAAGCAGGACATTGTTGCTGCTTGCCAAGTTACTTTCCTGCATGATGAGCTTGCCAAGGGCACAGGTGGTTTATTCAGCTGGGTGTTGTAAGCCCAGCTGTTATGCAGGCAGTTCTCCCACTCAGGTAGGCTCAGCTCCTGCGCTCCCTTCACAAGAGCCATTTTTTTAATGCATTCACAGTGCTTTGGGAAAGTTACTTGCTGCATTGCTGTTTTGTGGTGCTAGTGACGCTTGGAGTCAGGATAAGCTCCAGCTTTCTCTCCCTGGCTGTGCAAACTCCACAGTGCTGAAACAAAATTTTCACACTATTAAATCAGACGATGTGACTCAAAGCCCCAGGGGGAGCAGATATGTTGGGCAAAAAGGGCCGTTTGTACTTTGCTGTTTTCTTGACTACGCCACACATCAGGTCATAAAATTCTAAAATGACAAAAAGGGAAAAAATAGCTGGCATTCTGTGGTCTCGAGGGCTTTTTTTGGGCCAGCTTTAATTTAAAACCTGGAATTTGGCAGCGCAGTAGTCAACAAGATATAGTGAGACTGTGGATTTAAGGCAGGGAAAAGGAGGGGAGTTTAAAGTTAAGATGTATGTTTGGTTGGTTTCTGTGTTTAGAAAAGAGAGACTACATCATCTTGTTTTCCTTTCTAAGTGTGACACTTTCAGACTGTTCTCTTTAAGGAGTGCTTGATTTGACAGCCCAAGAGGCACAAATGACCAAAAAGTGTTTTTAGCATTAGAGATCACAGGGCCTTTTTCTTTTTGTTTGACCTGTGAGGATAAAAAAATCCTGATGCATGGTGGGGCTGAGGAAGTGTTCTCCCCAGGACGAAGCAGTAGGCAAGTCCAGGGATTGTCCTGAAGGCTGCCCAGCTCTTCTGAGGGTGCCCTGATGCATCTGGACCCAAAGTGGGTGCAGAACTAGGATGCTGCAGTTCCCTTCTGTGCATCTCCTCACCTGCGCATCTTCTTCTCTTGTATCTCACATCTTGTCAAATTTTTGGTCTGTGCTCTTCCCCAAGCTAGGATTGCTGCTGCCTACCAGGGCTTGAGAGCAGTTTCTCTCCTGCAGAGCAAGGCAGTTGTTTGGTGTTGATGGGTTTTTTTTTGTAGATTGCAACTTCCTTCCTCTTATGTTAATCAATACACAGGGTTTTCTTTTTTCAGTCCAAAAAGGAACCCCTTTCCCAAAAGATGCTGTAAGTTGTTTTGGGGCACTATGTTTCAAAAAGCCTCATTTACTGTCTAGATATGGCAAGTATTTCAATCAGTTTGGAGTGCATGGTGTGCTGCTGGGCTGGTACTAGACCTGGGGAGGCAGGGAGCTAGGAGACAACATGCTGCTGTGTGTGGGAAAGGAACCCCACTATGCTCCCTTTGATGTGCAGTTGTTGTCCTGCAGTCAGTACCAAGGGCTCAGATGCTAAGGCTGTGACTGTGGCACAAGGTTCTCAATGGTCTGTATTTTTTTGCCAAGAATGCTTATTTCCTTGTATTATAAACACATAATTATCACTGCCTTATATAAAGCAGAACTGAGCAACCCCCATGGTTATAAACTGCTTTGACATAGAGTCCTGCGTCAATGCATTCCTGGAGCCTCAATTCTTCTGCAGGAGGAGGATGAGCAGGAAGAAAAGGAGTATTTTCATCTTTTGAGGCAGAAAGTCATGTGCCAGCTCTGGCCCAGGACATGGAGGAACACGGTGGGTGGGAGGAGCATGCAGGTGTTTCTCTGCTGTTGTCTGCAGGCCCTCACTCAGCTGAATCTTGCAGTGGGTTGAACTTGTGCTCTCAGACTCGTGCTGATCTTCCAGCTGACCAAGGAGATGGAACTGTCCAGCATAACAGGGGGTGACCCTCTGCCCTTCAGCCAGATCTGTGATTTATGGTTTTTGCATAGGGCTGTCTCCTCGTCCAGTGGTGATAATCCTTCTCTTCTACAAGTCAGCCTTCAGGCACATCCCTTCCTGTCAGCCCCTCCTCATGGAGAGGATTTAAACACCAGACTTTGGACTGCACTTGCTGCTCTGAATGAAACTCAAGCCAAGTCCCTTTTCAGGTCCTTCTCTTTAGCCATCCTAGGGCCCCCAGGACTGGTGTGAGGTGCTCCATGAAAAATGGAGAGGCTCTTCAAGTGGCCTTTCCTTCCAGCAGACGTGCACGGCACCAGACAGATTTCCCTGCGTGTATGGGAAGCAGATATCGCAAAGGGCAGCATGCACAAACACTGAAGGCAAATAAGGCCAAATGCTGTTGTGATGGCAAGGGCCTTGTTAATAAACTTTGTTATCTGGCAGCCAATCTTCCCTTCAGTATAGTTTTCCCTTCAGTACAGTGTTTGGATGCAGACTGGAGCAGCGTGGCCAGCATTTCTGTATGTGCCTTCACATGCGGGTTCACGTCAGCCCAACATCTCCCCTTCTTCCCACCCAGGCAGATCACTTTCATGTGAAGTGAGCTGCTATTAACTGTGTGATCAGTTTACACCAGCTTTATCCGGACAAATCACCAAAGTCAAACACCAAGAAGAAGGGGCTGGCCTTGCAGACCTCTGTCAAAGCTATTTTGAATCACAGAAGCAATTAATTACTGTGTGGAATTTGGTAAACTGGCACCTTGGGAGCAGCAAGGGTGTTCTCAGATGGATCGACCTCAGTAAATATTTATATGTTCTTTGCCAGCACTTAACGTGGGAGAGGTTATAGGAAATCTAAGGTGTGTGCAGAAGTATCTGTAGGAGGAAGACCATTAGGTCATCAGGCTGTTCTCTCACCCTTTTCAGCAACACACATGCCAGCGTCCAGCCTTAAGAGAAACATCTGGACTTGCAGAAAGTTAGACTTTGGGTCCCGGTGAAGGCAGACAACATTCAGTGCAAACACACCACAGAGACAAGCCATCTTAGCTGTGCTGTTTTAACTGTGCTGCTTCAGGAGTTATTTTTAAGTGCAGAACTAGAGGTTTGAGCTTTTTTTAAATCTCTGTTTTAGACAAAATTGTTTGCAGTATGATTAAATGCAGTGCCTTGTAAATGCCAAGTTAACGTTTCTGAATTGGTATGTTCAGGGGCAAAAATAGAGACAATTTTGCTAAACCCACAATGAGCCTACAGGAGCTCCCAAAGCAGCTCTCTAAACTCCCAGAAGATGCTGAAGGCCTCTGGCGAGCAATCCTTGCAAACTGTGCCGTGGCAGTGTAGGCCAACCCTGTGGCAGTTGTTTGCAGCACCTCCCCTCTGCAGGCTGCCTGCTCTTGGCCCTCCTGGCTCCCTGCTGCAAGGCTGGCGGGAAGGAACACAAACTCTGTTGCCTCTTGGCAGTTGGATCTTGCACTGCAAACCACCTCTAGTGGCAATTTGGGCTAAAACAGCTGAGCATGCTGGCCTGGGGTGGCTGATGCTGCTTTCCAGGCTTTGGAAAAAATGTGTTGTGGAAGCCAGCTTCAGTAGCTCAGTGAGCTTTAGGTCACTGCCAGAACCCCGTGACTCTGTGTATTCCTCTTCATTTCAGGCCCATAATTGGATGTACGTCCAATGTATGTGGCTCTATGGCATATGGTGAGCCCCTAACTGTAGGGAATGATTATGTGCATCTGTATTGCTGCATCTTTTTCCCCAATTCAGAAAGCCACTGCTGAGGGTTGCTTAAAGGTTTGTGCCTTCCCTAAAGTTAGGCTAAAATAGCTTCCATAAAGTAGATACAGTAGGCAAACACATAACAAGAGAAGAGGGCAAGGGATCTTGGTGTGAGGGATAAACAGGGAAGAGTGCAAACCCAGGGAGAGAAGATGTTAAGTGTGTTGACATTTAGGAAAGCAAAGGGTGAGGCTGGGCAAGTGAGGAGGTAGAGCTGTCTGCATCTGCCTTGGATGGAGAGCAGCCAGGGCTCCATGCAGAGTGTGAATCAGGTGACTCCGACCAGTGAGCTGAGGCGAGTTTTTGGGGGTAGTGTGAGAGAGGACACGTTCTTAACATGTTCTGCTTGGTGTAGCTTGTTAAGCAGCTCTTTTTTTCCGCCTCTCTGTTTTCTTAAACTTGTGATTGCTTGCAGCCTTCCTTCCCACTCCTGTTTTCTCTGCCTCCCTTGCCTTCTCCCCTTTCCTGCAGCAGATTTGGGTAAATTGTAGCTGGATATGGAACGTAGCATCATTTTACCCACTCAGTTGTGAATAGATCAACTCCGCTGTCAAATACAGATGGTTTTCCTCTAAACAAACTATATATTTCCCATTGAAGAACAATGAAGTTGTGTTTTCAGGTACTTTAATGAAAGCCTTTGATCACTAAAATTATCTTCTCATTTTTTTTTCCTCATTATGACCAAATCATTTTGAAATATCTCATGCTAGAAATTTGCTCCTGGGCTGAGCCAGGGGCTGGAAAGCTTCATCTGAAATAAACCACCACACCCTGATTTCTACTGGGTACATCTGGTTTGAAAATGGAAAGCTTGAATAGAGAGACTTGCCTCCGTTCTTGCTACCGCGTGCTCCTGGAAGAGCGAATGTTTATGCTGCAGCAGGCTGTTAACCAGCTCTGCTCACCTGATTAAATCCGTGATTGAAGCGAAGCTATTAAAAGTCTGAAATGCAATCCTTAGAGTTTAAAACCCAACTGCTTCTAAAAACAACTCTCTAATCTTTGGTGGTTGGGAAGCTGGGTTTGAGGTGTAGGGTTTTTTTCAGCCCTCAGTGTTAACTGTACCCAGCTGTACTGCTGTGCTGCCCTTAATGTCAGTTGGATGTGCTTTTAGTATTATAGTTTTTCTTTTGGATAAATATTTGCATTTGTAGTTCCCAAACTTTGGGGGGGTGCTGGGGGGAAGAAAAAGAAAGGCTTATTCAGAGCCAAGGAAAAAGTCACTAAAAATATTTTTCTATCCCAGCTGCCGTATCTGGGGAAAGGTGCACTGGGAGGGTGCCCTTTCAAGCCACGGTAGGGGCACCAGGGGGCTGGTAAGCTGGAAGGTCCAGGGCAGCAGGAGGCAGGCACATCAGCCCGTGGCATCTGCCTGCTGACAGGAGTGCCTTTACTTGCAAATGAGGGCTGTGAGGGAGGAGGGGGCCCCTGTGGAAAGGCATGGGAGGAAAGCATGGATGGGGACTTGGGCTCCCAAGCTGCTTGGCTGAATTTGCTGCCATCTCTTCCTCTCGTGCTTAGCACTGAGTGCAATGCACAGCATCAGCAGCTGTAGCTGGTGGCCAAGTCACCCCACTGCAAAGGTGGTTTCTGTGGCTGCTCTGCTGAGGTCCAGAAGCCACCTGAGGTGTGACAAAATCAGCAACCACCAGTCAGGGTGGATCTGTGCAGCCACCTGGAGGTGAAAGGCCCCTCTGTCACAGCTCGGCTCCTCCACTCACTGTGGTTCCAGGTGTTCGCATGCCGAGCCACCCCTCTTTCCAAATATAAATGGGAAATTCCACTCGCTGTCAAAAGCTGTACTTTGTGGGATCATCAGGAGCAGCTCCTGCATGGTTGAAATATCCATACATTGTGCCATGGCAAGGGAGAAGGTCTTGGTCAGGGCTTTGCATCCTGTGTCCCCACTTTTATTGACAATAAGGAGCAAGTGAATGGCAAGAGCATGTCAAGTGCTGTGTCATCTGCAGTTAAGCAGTTTATGGAGACGAGAAGTGTGTTTTTCAGAGCATGGTTTGTAAGGGTCCAAAGGCAGAGGTGGTGCCATGGGTGACATGAGGTGTGTGGGGCAAGCTGGGGGTAAGGTACAGAGAGGAACAAGGACATGGCTTCCCTGCCTACCTAAGCTGTTTGAGGGCTTCTGCAGACTGGTGCAGGGGCACAAGGTGATGATTAACCTTCCCGGGGCTGTAATTCTTTCTCTCAGTGAGGATGTGCAGTTTGAGCTCCCCAACGTCAACACAAGTCAGAAATGGCAGCCGAGGAAGTGGGGTGAGTGTGAGCACCCAGTGGGGATGCAGCCTATGCTGGGCTGAAGGAGCAGATTTATTTTTAAGAAGTTGTTTTACTGGAAGTGATTTCCAAGCACTTTAAAGACAGCTGAAGTAACTATAACTGAGTCACTGTTACTTGGGTTCCTCCATTTCCACAGGCATCTTAAAAGCTTCAGCCCTGCTTTAGACACCCTTATCCTTTTGGCTGCTGAGGGAGCTCGTCATTTCTCGCTGCTGAGCCCACAGAGTGCACACATCTGGCCAGCTGTGCCCTCCAGCAATGCTCTGCCTATTTTATTTTCTAAATTCTTGTTTTGCTCTTTTTCTTTTAACAGATTACAACAGCAGTGACTTAAAAACAGCGTGCAGAAAGCATGAGCTTTACGTTAGCTTCCAAGACTTGGGATGGCAGGTGTGTGATGTTTCTCTCTGGGTAAACCAGACATTTTGTTATGAAATGTTATCTAAACAGTGTCACGGTAATTCCACTCGAGTCTGCCATTATGCTTTAAAATGTCCCTTGTGCCTCCTCACTATAACCAGTCACAGAGAAGGGCAAATAAATATTGATAGTTGTGACATTTGATAAGATCCAGAGAAAGCTTGATACTTTATGGGATTCAAGTATACAGTCATTCTCTGTCACTCATGGGAGTCACAGTACGGGCAAGGGCTTATATCTGTGTACCTCTAATGATAAGGAAAACAATCTGATGTTAAGCAGTGATTTTAACCAAATTTTTTTTCTAGTGATCACCCTGATTTTAACCTTGGCCATTGTTTGAAATCCTCCACAATCCCTGCCCCACAATTAGCACTGCCTGCGGTAGGTAGACTGAAGACTGGGTTTAGTTGCAACACCAGGAGGCCAGAAAGTTGTTTAGAGTAAGTTATTTAGGACCAGGCTATAGTGCAATCAAACATCACATTTCAAAGAATGCCCTCACCTTCTCTTTTTAAAAATTTTTTTTCATTCTTTCATTCAGCACTTGTGAAGGAGGTCCCATTTCTA
The DNA here is from genome assembly GCA_013399195.1 of Dicrurus megarhynchus. NCBI lineage: Eukaryota > Metazoa > Chordata > Aves > Passeriformes > Dicruridae > Dicrurus > Dicrurus megarhynchus. The sequence goes on along the minus strand of VXAD01002614.1, from coordinate 668,373 downwards.
TCAGCTAATGTTTTTATTCAGATTGCCAGGGCTGTCCCTGCTGCTTCTGTAATACCCAACACATGAATGTCCTTTCTCAGCTAAAGGGACAGTAGCATTTTTTGTTGCTTATGTGTCAACTCCAGCCCACTAGCTGCAACTGTGAGAGGCTTTTCACTTGTGCAGTCTTTCCACCTCTTCCTTTTCTTACTTGCCCTGCTTTCAGGCAGGAATTGGATTCCAGTTGCAAAGTTAATGATCTTGAAGGCACTGCCTTCCCTTTCTAGTTGCAGAAAGGTAAGATGCTGCCAAAGGAAGGCCACAGACCAGCAGGGCTCATTGCAAGAGTTGGAGTCTAGGTCCTACTTGTTGTAGGGAGATGATGAAGGCAGGGCAGAGTCCCCTGCAGCTGTTGGGCACTGCTATTTCCTTCAGAACAAACTTGGTTAGCAAAGCTGCAGCAACACTGTCTGCCTGCTCAGGCCTGCTGTAGCAAAATTCAGGCAAATACAGGTAATTGTTGTCAGGTAGAGTGGAAATTGTCTAAGAGATACGTGCACGTGAAACATACTAGTACGTCCTTCTGCAGGGTGACCTGCAGAGCCCAACACCAAGGGAGGCCAAGTGTCTCCTGTTCAGTGGTGCTGCTTCTAATTTTCCTTTGGCTCTTTTGTGTCAGCAGCAGACAAGCTGTAATTTTTTTATGAGCCCTTTGGTGAAGAGTCCCCTTTTTGCCTAGCACGGCACTCAGATTGCCACCAGGGCCACCTGCTTGCACACACAGCTGAGGCTGGCCGTCCTGACCCTCCTTTAGGAGTCTGGCAGATGTGGAGAAGCTGTTATGCAGTTTCCCACAGAGTCCTTAGCAGAGTAGTGTCCCTGTATAAGAGTGTATAAGCTAGGCTGTCTCTGAGGTAGCACACCAGGGTTTTATATTCCTGTTGTGGAGCTCCCTGGTTGAATTGTGCCTGTGTGCCTGCTTATATGTGATTTTCTCCATAAGGGGACATCAGCTATGGCTGTGACTCAACCTAGGAAAGGTAGTTCAGCCAGAGGGCCTGCAGGAAATGTTGGAACATAAGGGCCTCCAAACCACAATCCCCACAATGCAACCCAGTGAGAGTTTTAGGGATAAAGCCCTCTTAGTTCATGATAGTTGAGCTGTACATAGATGGGCACCATTCTTCAGACATTAAAATCAGTGTGTCCATAGAAAAGTGATGGCACACAAAAAAAAAAGCCAACTAAAACCCAAGCAGTTTCAGTGAAAACACATTTTCACCCTCAAGGAAGAAGTTAGTGGAAAATTTTCAGCTGCTCCTAATTGCATGCAGTTGTCTGTTGAACCATGTTCTGTTTGTTTCCCTAAAAAGGACTGGATAATCGCTCCAAAGGGCTATGCAGCCAACTACTGTGATGGGGAGTGCTCATTCCCACTCAACGCCCATATGAACGCAACCAATCATGCCATTGTACAAACTCTGGTAAGTCTCCAGGCATCTCAGTGCCAAAGCACCAGGTGAATTTGTAAACAATATACCAGTGGCTCAGTTGTGTTTTCTTTCTTGGCAACAGGTTCATCTTATGAATCCTGATTACGTTCCCAAACCATGCTGTGCGCCTACCAAACTAAATGCCATATCTGTTCTTTACTTTGATGATAATTCTAATGTAATCTTGAAGAAATACAGGAATATGGTAGTAAGAGCTTGTGGATGTCACTGACAAACAGTCTTCACACGGACTCTGTGATGCTGCCATGAACTTGGACACAACCCTCCCTGCTTTCATGACCTTGGGAAAAAAACCATGTGATGAATCACCCTTCAGAACACCATGTATGTGCCTTGTGGGAGGAAGGGGTGTGGGGACTACGCCCCGGGGTGCGAGCAAACTGCTGGACTTCTTACAGACTGACCCTACACCATGGTGGCCGCTCAGCTCAGCAGCAGCAACAAAATGCCCACACACTTTATTTGGCTGGGATGCTTTTAATCTCACGGAGCAGCTTGGCCTGTAGCAGGTGCTTGGACATGAGCTGCAGTTTTACCAGATGGGCACTCAACACCCAAAACAAGTGAGGTCTCTTTTTTGGGGCAGGGAGGGAAGATGAGGGGGAGAGGCAGAGAAGCTGAAGGACGTGGTGTTAGCGCTTCAGACGTAGAGTGTACATCTCGTGCAAGATCCTTTTGGTGAGAAGGACCAGCTACTGCACCTAGACTGTTAGTCTCCTCCTGACATCTGTCATGACAGTAAGCATCTAAAATTGTGCCAAAGCAGATGTTTCTGCTCTCTTATGCTCCAAGCACCGTTTAACTCTGATCTTGCAAGCGTAAGATGGCTTGGCTACACCCTGTGTTAGAAACATTACCATGAACTCAGACCCTGGCTGGTCTTCCCAGTTCACCATCTGACTGAGCAATACAAATTTATACACTTGTCTTATGCAACTTCCTTCCACTCCCCACGTGGAGCTGCCTCATCTACTACCATTTGCCCAGGAAGGAAGTCAGGACACTTCTACAGCTGTAATTCAGACGTAAAAGCGTAGGGGCCATTCATTATCTAGCTGGACAGTTTGTTTACAGGAAGACAGAATGTCAACAACATTTGCAATCTTTCCCTTTCAACTCATGCAACTAACAAACTGGTATAAAGGATATGCAGTGTAGAGCCATGGTTTGTCTAGCAGAAGCTAACAGCAAATTGTTTTGATCAATATTAAACTTGTATTAAATGCACTTACCTCTACTTGCATTTAAAAGGCTTCTTGTAAATACAAGCTATAATTTATTGCACTTGTCACTGTATATTCATTGTGCTGTATCATTTATAGAAAGACTGCTTTTTTAAAAAGTTTTTATTTAGAAAAAATCTCAGTGTAAACAATTGTACCACTTTGATTTTATACAAGAAACTCATGAGATTGTGCTTCACTAGAAAGTTGTTAAAAATGTAATAAAGGCTTCCTGAAAGGCAGAAGTACACACGTTGATCCAATACACCTGCCAGTACAACACTTCTCTTTCACTGTGGCTTTTTCACCTTCACACATTTTCAGATCAAACAGAATCAAAAGTTCTGGACAGACAGTGAAGTGAAGAACCAGGAAAAATTCACTGGTTTAAAAGTTCATTGATGTTTTGCCTTTTTTTTTAAAAAAAAAAAAGAAAAGCAACCCAACTTACTCCATATGATGGACAAAACCCAGCATCTTGACAGATTAGTCAAATTAGCCTGTAGCAATCCTCATTCCATGAGTTTCTGTGCACATAAGACAGCAGAATTCAGTCCTTGGTTTGCTGTTGCCTTTGTATCGTGACAGTCTCTGCAATGTAAATTCTTTGGCTTTCAATTAAGTCTAACATGGAACATCTTATGCACCAAAGAATATATTCATTTTATAATCCAAGACACCACAAAGTGTGTGGTCCTAGCATTCAAACTTATCAATGCTTACAGCTTGGAAAAATGTTAAGGCTCAAGAAGAGGGGGGAACTATTTGTCACTACTGTAGAAGAGCTGAATGGAAAAAAAAAATTAAACATTGTACTACTTGTTGTTCTCTAGGTACTCTAAGGAGCAGGTCAGCACAACGTCTGGATTCAGGCAGGGGTAGGAAAGACATGGTCAGCTCTGGAGTCTAACTGATCATTTACCATTAACGGAGCAGTTATAACAGCACCTATTTTTTCACTCTGGCTCTAGAGAAGTAGAGCATAGTTGTGCCTCTGGAGCTGAATGGCAGCAGCCTATGGAAATCCACCTGACACATGTACACTACGGCATCAGTAACGTTCAGGCACATGTTACAGTACCATCACTTTCATTATGGCTAGACCTCCCATGCTGAGAGGATTAACAGGAAACAACCAGCTCACGGTGGCCTGGTATCTTCCAAAGGTGTGTGTGTTTTCAACCTTTCAGCAGCTATATTAAGACAAATAGGGTTTAAGTACAATTCTAGAGGCAAAAGTGACTCAACACAGCTGTAGCTTTTGCCTTTCTAGTAATGGTAAGCGGTTTGTAAGGATTACTTTTTAACCAGATCTAACCTGAAGACAAAAATATTCTACAGCTGCCCTTCAGTTGGTTTTCTTAACGTATTTTGGTCTCAAAGGAAACCATTTACACCTCACTGCAGGAACGCAGAAATGCAGTGCAACTACCAATGCTGAAAATACTCTTGATTTGCACAGTAACTACTTGTTAGCTTTCCTTCACACACAGAGAGGCATGTCTCTAACACACACACAAGGGGAAGATACCAAAGTTAAGTACATTCAATTTCCTAGAAACAAAGAAACAAAAAAGCCCCACCCCCCAAATACACTATTTGAAAATTAGCAAAGATAGAAATCCCTCAGCTACTGTACAAAGACAGCCAGGGACAGAGCATCCAGACTTTTATTACAATTCATCCCTTGCCTGACGCAAGACAAAGCTATGCAGTGATTCAAGGTCTCTCGTTCCATTGTGTTCACTGACTTTCTTTCCACCTCGGAAAAGCAGAAGTGTAGGATAACCATGTACCTTCAAAAGACACACACAAAAGAAACTTGCTATTAATGTTCAAACTTGTATCCATCACTCGTATTTACCTGAATCTGAAAGGCCATCAAACCCCTCTAGAGCAGTAAGCCATTTTAATTTAAAAAAACAATCCCACAGCAGAGCTTTCAATGCCAGCCTGCAATATCTGAAGATTTTTAATAGAATGGGGTAATACAAATTCCTCTAGGCTCTCAGAGTGGCAGCTCCAGCTCTGTCTTCAACTGTCTGCCGACCAGCTCTGAAAGACTTTTTTTTCTAGGAACAGAATTTGGCAAGTGGATACCACAAGACTGCCTGGTGCTTTCAGAGAGAGAGGTTTCCTAAAGTAGGGACCTCTTCAGCTTCGTCCAGTAATGAGAATGACCAAGTCTGAACAAACCATTCAGGAAAGAAGCGGTGTCATCAGGTGCCTCTTTTTGGCTAACAGAGAGCACAGCTGTACTGTCTCCAGGCACCTGGAGGGCAGCAGCCAGCTGGGCTGCATGCTGCAGCCTCCAACATTTGGTATACAATACTGTCCCCTTCATTTCAGGACTTTCACACTTACAGAAAATCTGTTGCAGACGTTACGTTCCACAGTGCAGTCTACTTCTGCTATTTTGACATCAGTCAAACCTGGAAATTGCTCTTTGGCAAGGTTCTCCCAGGTTGGAGCCAAGTTCTTACAGTGACCACACCTAGAAACAAAAGAGGGAGATTTGTTTAGCAGATACACTTTCCACTTTATCTCTACTGTCTTGCTGCAATTGCTGTAAGTTTAACTAGCTGCCTTTCCTATCCCCTAATGATTTGACTCTCCAACTCCCTTGCACTATTATGTCAGTAAATGAGCTAAGAAAACAAGTGATTTTATTTAAGTTAAGCACTGAAGTAGTTTCTAGCCTTTGTTAGTCTTGCCTAGAATGGTACTCTAGACGTCGGTGCATTAACATTTTACCCCACAGAGGAATATGAAGCCAAATAAAGACAAGCACAGAGAATATTTAACTGGAAAAAAAGATGATCTCTTGGAAACAAAAATGCTTTTAGGAAGACACTGAATGTCTGTAGTACGAATTAAGTTTTCAGGTAGCATATGCCAGTTATGCTAAAGTTACATAGCCCAAGTTTAATTAGTTAAATGAGATTTTAATATCCCTATTAAATTTCTTCCAGTTCCTAATGGCCTCCTTGACCAATGCATAGTAAAGCATTCATTTTGTTTATATTTTGAACTTGGCTTAGCCAAGTTACTAATGTGAACTTCTTACTGCCTTCAAGAAGAATTCCCAAAGCACTTTAGACTTTAAAGCTGCATTTCTCATTCTGTTCTAAGCCAGCTGCACCTTAATTAGGTTATTAAAACAGACCCATAGTTGCCTCAAGGCTGGATCAGAGCATTTACAAAAATAATGAAAGATGTCTCAGCAAAAGTTTTCTTAATGCAAGCCAATGTATATTTAAACCACCTTGTTAATACACAGTGACAGTATAAAAGCATTTCTGACCATGCACAAAAACTACTAGAACAGGATGATATTGTGCTTACAATGCAAGTTAGCATTAATATTTATCCAAAACTAACTGAAAGACAGAACTAGAAGGCAACATAATAGTGTTTGCTGAGCCCTACATAAGTTAATCCACTTGGAAGAGAATATGGTCATTTATATGCAGAGCACTAACAGGCAGTCACAAGCCTGACTTTCAGAGCTAAAACTAGGATATGAGCTACATAAATATAGGAAGGATTTTCCTAAATGGTGGCTTTCTGAGCATTGCAGCCAGGCAGCACACATTGGTTTAAGAATGCTACATCCTGAAACCGCTGTTTCTCAGCCTAACATCCAACACTGATCCTATCTGTGAGATCCAGCAGCATCCCATGAGAATCTCATGAGATGAGGACATGGTATTGTTAATAAAAGCCAAGCAAAAAGGGAGCATTTCTTGATCTCAAATTTTCCCAGAAAAAGTTGCTCCAGATAATGAACTAATAGATATGCCAACAAGCCCTGGGTTCAGAAATCACACTGGAAGCTGCTCTGAGCACAGGTGTGAACTAAGTTTCCCAGTCAGTTTTGCTGGTGGGGCAGAAGCAGCACAGGCACAGACTCAATCTAGGTCCCTCCCAGAGTACAGAGGGGATAAAGGCAGTGAGGAAAGAGCAGCAAATGATGAGGGATGTGTGAGCTATGGGCAGGGTATTTCTTAACCCAGTGGTGGCAGATCTTTCAAATGGAAGAGAGCATAGAAGTGGTTCTCAAGCAGCAAAGGGTGACAACACTGGAAATTCCTGCAGCACTGAGCTTACATGAAATGAAAGGCTCTCAGGTAATTCTTGCCTGCAGTAAGAAACACATTTATGCCTACTGTCAAAGTTAAACTGCAATATTTTGATATGCCTGAGCACATCTAATATGGGTTGCATTCACTTGTGTTGCTTTGTAATGGGGCCTTTTGTACCCCAAACAAAAGATCTTTTTATATTTTATATACTGTGTTAATGGAATGCTAGTGATGAAATCAGAGATGTGTTACCTCTCACACAGTGAAATACAGCTTAATTTTAATCTCTCCCCTACACTAGGCTTCCTTCTGTTGGCTAAGAGACCAGCAATGGATGAGCAAGATGGCATGCAAGTTTTATTATATTCAGTGGAGGCACAAGTAAGATGAATTCTATAAACCAGAGAGAGAACCGTGAAACTTTATTTTTGTCTCAGAAAGGGAATAGTAAGAAAAACAAGGAAATACTTGTTCTACAAGTCTGAAATACTGAGGTCTTCACCCAGCTGGGGTCCCAGGCTCTGCTGGATACAGCAGTAATGCCAGATGCCAGAGATTACTTTCATTTCTCCCTCCAATGCCTTCCATTGGGTGTCTACACCTACACCATCTGCATTGGATCCATTAGGTCACTCCAAGAGCATCTTAAAATGTCACTTGTCCAAATTAGTTTTCTGACAGTTATTTGAAGAGTAACAGGCAATTAATTATCCACAGCTCAACAGCCTGCATCAAAACTCAGGTGCTTGAATGAGGCTTCCAAGCGAGGCTGGTTGTGGCAGGAGAAGGCCCTGAGGCCAGCATCCTCTTTTTTCTCAGCACTGAGATATGGTGGTGTGCTCCCCTCACCTTACCCTAATACAGGGATAGGAGCCTGCAAAGAAAGCTTCACCCTCCTTGTTACCCCAGCATTACCTGGAGGCTGAGGCAGCTCAAGAGATCTAAACCAGACTGAGCTTTTTTTTTTTTCTGCAACTCTTGCCAACACACACATTCTTCAGCTCATTCACAGTTTAGATCAAGACAACAAATACAGTACTACAGCTCAAATACAGCTCAATACAGTACCTACAGCAACTAATGCACTCCCAACTTAGACCAGCAATAATCCTGAACAGCAGCAGCTGCAAACTTCTTACCATGGAGCGTAGAATTTAATAAAGGTGATCCCCCTAGCAATGGTTGCATCAAAGTCTTTTTCAGACAGAGAGAGCACTGCAGCCTGCTCAAAAAAAAAAAAAAAAAAAGAAGAGAAAAAAAAACAGAGAAAAAAAAGTCAAAACTTTTTGTATATACAACAGCAGCCTACTGAGCTCTTACCTTCCTAAAAGGGAAACTGAAAATGGAAAAGATAATATTACTGGTAATACAAACAAGAGTAACAGCAGCAGACCTGACTATTACTTCTCAGCTACTTTCCTTCCCTAGAAAGATGCAGAGAAAAGCATATTTTACACTGAATCTCATCCATAACTGGAGAAACAAAGCTTTCCTATTTTTAAAGGATTTTCCTGTATCCAAATTTTCAGTAATTGTAAAAAATCACCCTAATTTAATACACTATGTTTCAAGGAATAGCCCTTAGAGGAGGTTCAAGCAGGTAATGGCCATCTGAGATTTTAATGAGGTATTCAAGGCACACAAGTGATGTCTCAAGAGCTGTTCTCTCTGTTCTTTCTGTCCCTGCCTTGCATGCACAGAAAAAAACTGTTACCAGGAACACAGATTTGCCTGTCAAGAGGACAGGTGATGACAACACCACACTTGCATGGGTGCTAGGAACTGTTTCCTGATAATATCAGGAGCAAGGGAATGATGGGAGGATAGCACATTGCTCATAGTCTCATATGAAAGCATGGAACTGAAATTTCATTTTTTGTGTGAGACCCTTAAGGGTGGGAGGGATTAAAAACAAATAAATCTCATGCCTCTAAAAGCTTCAAAACCAAATGAAAGCAGAAGAAAAACAAGATCACAACTGACAGTATTATAAGTTCTATTTTAATCTCAGTAAGTTTTATGAAGCCAAAAAAAAATTTGAAAATCCAGATCATCCATTACCTTTAAACATTTCTGTAAATAGTTAGTTCATGGAATTACTTCACAAAGCTGAACTGTTATTAGCACTAAATAATTATTCAAAAATTGAAATTATACTTTTATACTTTCTAATTATTAAATAATCAGAAATAATTAAATGAAGCGATAAGTAAGAAGTACGCTTCTAGTCTGAATTTCCTAAATGGATATCTAAAACTGATGTTCCAAACATAATACACATTCTAAGATACAAAATTTGAAAACCTGATAAGTAACTTCCCCATGATTTGCACAGTAAAACAAATTTTAAAGATCTGTAAATTACTATCAGAATAGCAATGTGAACTATATAACCACAAAAATAAATTTAACATCAGACATCTCAATTTTAGCTTTGTATCTCAAAAAAAGACATCTAATGCAATCACAATCTGAGCATGTGCTGGTCACACTGCCTTAATCCACCTGGATCATTTTTTGAATGCTTTTAGCCCTGTCTGGCAGTAGAGAAGTCTCATGGACGTAAAAGTACAGCTTTTGTAAAAGGGCTGGCAAGTACTTGAGCTGTGTAGGACATGAGGGAATCCAAGTGGGGGCTCAACACTGGGACACAAATTTGCAGTGGCATCTCATTGCTTTTGCTGCCTGTGGTACCAGCTGTGGTCAACTGATGGCAAATGCAGTCAAGTGTTTGCTGGCTACAGGGGCTGGCCCCTTGTTTCAAAATTCATGAAAACAGAGTCAAGGGGTCTGAAGATAAAAGTTGTAAGGACAAATTGAGTCCTACACTGTGTCTACTATTATTTAGCAAAAAAATCCCCCAACAATACTTTCCTGCTTGTGTGTGTGCTGGTGAATGCAAGGCAGAAGTGGGAATTTGTGTCACATGTGGTTTGTGTTATTTCTATAAAAATAGAAAGACAACTAATTACTTTTGGCATTGTACTAACACCAGCTCATTGGGATCTTCCAAATATGAGGTCAATTAAAAAAATAAAAATCGAAGAGTATGAAAATTGCAAATCTATGTGGTCTGTAATGTTTGGTAAGCCACTTTATGCAAGATGGGTAATGCTGCTGGAAAAGTCAGCTGGGAAAGGTAATATTCTCCTGTAAGAAGCTGCATACAAACTGTATTTATATTAATAATATTGATGCCTAATTACTTAAGTTCATTCTATATCACAAGGGAGTGTAAATCCCTGTCCCTTATTTTATAGGCAAAAAGTATGTTCTGCACATTTCATGAAAAATTATGCTTGAAATCCATCCCTAATTTCTCAGCCCCACCAATTTTTCATTCATCTCCAAGAAAGATTGCAGATTAAATGCCTAAGGGATTAGAAAAGACAGAAAACTGTATGACATGAACTACAACTACACAAAGGTTATTCACACCAATTCCTTGGTAACACTTTAAAGCCTGTAGCTCCTGCAACCAAGATTAAAGTAAGTCTCCAAACCCCAAGGAGTTTTTTTGTCACAGGGCACATTACCCTACCATATTGGTACTGGTCTTCAGAATCTTTGTTCATTGTTTCCACAAATAGATTTCTGAGTATGACCTGGAATTTTTTTAGGGGCTTAGCTGTGTGCACCAACCTCCTGGGTTCAAGTGATAATCTTGCAAGAAATGTTCATCTCTATAGTGATGAAATATGCTGTCATACAGACCCAGGTGCCAGCAGTTCCATGGGCCAAAAAGACCACATTTATGCCTGTGTCTAAACAATTTATTGCAACCATAAAATAGGAATCAGATTTTTTTTCCTTCTTCAATTCATCAGGTTAGTAAAAGTATCTCTGGGATTTATGATCTGATTCCACTCATTAATGACTAAAAAAATAACCAGGAAAGTATTTGGTACAGTTTACATCCAGAAACTATGTCAAGCTATCAGGGGGAGAAAAACACATGTAAGACTCAGACAGGCTGCTAAAACAGTCTGAACACTTTACACTGCTGCAGAGTGCAGGAGCACTTACCTCAACATGGGTGGGCTCTGCAGGTGGTGGCTGTGAGGCTTCAGCAGGTTTATCTGCTGGTGGCTCTTTCCCATAGCTCTGTAGTTGGGAATCCACGTATTCTTTTAAGGAATCGAAGTCCCTCTTCCCTTTGTACTGGTCACCCTACAATTATCAAATAGTTTGTGCAACCTTCTATATGCAGTTAATGTAGCAAATAAACAATTACCAGCAAAACGTAAGATTGCCAAGTGTAAGCATATTAATAACAAATATGATTATCTAGTTCTTAAACTTAGCTATGACATTCCATTCACTCCATGTCTTCAGCTTTTGCCATAGACTCTTCAGTATCCAAAGGGAACAATCTAAAATTTCCTTGAAATGAAAGGTGTTTTAGAAACATAGAAGCAAATTTTTGAAACTTTTCCATTTTGACCTTCTTGTTTCACTCTAGTCAGCTTTTTCAAAGTTTTATTTTTTTGAACCTAAAGCTACTACAAGGAACAATAAAATACCTAGTGTGGTTTGGGTGTGGTCTCTGTTACCCTGTGAGCTCCACACAATGCTTTGACAGGGCTGAAAACCTTAACTTGCATGTCACTGGACTACACAGTCATTCCTCTGGCCTACACACTTGCCACAGACCCTTGGAAAACCCAAATAGTAAGGCAATGCACTCTGGGCACCTAGGCTCACCTGGGAGCAAGAGACTACAGCAGCCTGCAGCGGGGCAGACATTTCCAGTGGCACCACTCTCACAAAAGTCTAATCCTATCCTATTTGTTTTGACCTGTACATAAAGCTGTCAGCCAGCGGATCTGCCACAGTTTGCCTTGGATGCTTCCCCATATTTCAGGTACTTTCACAAATCTAGAGAACAAGACAATCAAGAGATTGTCAGAACAAGAAATCAGAGCAGTTGTGAGCAGCTTCTAGTCTCAAATCCGCTGTCGGTCCTCTCCAAACTGGCTCCTGCATGATTGCCCTCAGGGCTGTCTGTGAAAATTAGAACTAATTTTTCGGTTCAGAAGAGAGATCATATCTTTGAGGTATTACATATCCATTTTGGCCAGAATTCTTGAGATGTGGTCCCTATGGTGTGGGCTGCAAGATGCATCTCCTCTTGCAGACGAGGAAGACTCTTTAAGAAACAACATACAATCTTCCATACATTGAAAGGAAGAACAGACATCTCTTCAACTTTCCTTTATCATTGGAACTCTTTCTACACATTTCCCTTCTTTTGTAATTGATAATGTTTCCTGTAACTATTGCCCCTTTCCTGGCACTGGGTGTTGGTCACTAAGGAGCAAGAAGCCTGCACCTGTTTGTTTGTACCCGTGTCAGCAGGGCAGGGTCGGCATCCACTGGTTCCTCCTGGGGCATCTGCTGCATCTCACCAAGAGCAGTGGTGTGATGCCAGACTTCAGTTAGGACAAAGGGGATGAAGGTATTACAGACAAGGCTGGATGACTGAAGCAATTCTCCTCCTTCTCCTTATTCATCAGTATCATAGCTGCCAGCAAGATTTTCAGGAGTTTCTGGGCCAGATTATTGGAAAATTGTTGAGATTGTTTTTTGCTTTTTTCAAATATGTTGTATCAGCCCATGGAGGAAGATGTGATTGTGGTGGCAGTATTCCACCCAGGAATGCCACACTGCCAGTGGAGAAAGACAGTTTGATGTCATCTGAAATATATTGTTCAGATTAATGGCCATGGTTCAGCTTTACCAAATACAACACCAGCGATTTTTTTCTTTCACTGCACTCTTGATTCAAATAACTCCAAGGAACTCCAATTATTACAAAGTTTAAACAGAAGTTTAATTAACTGGAAACCTCTAGCCTTGGGCATGGCACCATGCTTGATTTGAGCACTCCCTCAGCTTCCAGTTGTGCTTCTGATGTGTGCCTTGAGAGGTCACAAGGCTGCATACTTAAGTGAATCCAGTTGGGATTCAAAAACGCAGGGGCTGCTTCATTTGAATTCCCTAGAGTGTCTGATCTTACAGGGATGCTTACACCAAACCTCATATGCATTGGTATGTACTTAGGGCCAGTTTCTCTTTAGAATGCCAGAAAATTGCCACAAGCAGTGGCCACTAAATTGTATTGAGAAGCAAAACTTAGCATTGCTGATACTGTAAACGTTCAAAAAGGAATGCAAGATGAAGAGGGGGAGAAAACCCCCTCTTCCTCCCCTCCCTGCCCAGAACTTAGCAGGTAAGAGCTAGAAGTGTAGTCCTGGGTTCTCTTGCAAGCCTGTTTTTAATATCCATTGAATATATTTAACTAATTTTGAAATTGTGAAATATAGTATAAATAACACTACAATTTATTATATGCTTATTTACTGCTGTTCATGTATGTGTTATTTATAAATATTTTATCTCTCCAGAATTTCAGAATATTTTAGTTCTCTGAATTGCTGCAAGGAAAAATGTCAGCTGGGCCCACAAGATTCTCACTCGCAGTGTCACGTGAAATGATCAGGTTTATATAAGAAGGAAAATTTGCTTCTCTAGACATCACTCAGCAGATGGGCACCACTTAGAGATGAGAACCTTCTGATAAACATTGTGAAAATTACATACTTTATTATTATTTCTATTTCAGTTATGTTGTGTTCCATAGGAAGTAAAATACTACGATACAGTAAACCCAGAATTCTCTCACACAGCAGCATAACTGGAGATACTGCTTACAGATTTGTGAACATTATACCAGTTGTTTGCAAAATACAGCAAAAACTGTTAACTTGTACCTGTGGACAAAGTCTACCTCTTCTAGTACCCAAAGGAACCTCCAATATCTTTTCTCTCACAGGCAGACTTTTGTATATGTCCATTTGATTTTTTTTTTCCAGAATGTAAGCATAGTCCAAATATTACTCAGAGAAAAATGTTGTGATCTTTTGCTGAACTTTCAGACTCACCTTTTCACCGTTCCTAAACCAGAGGAGTGTGGGATAACCACGAACTTGGGTTTCAGAGCAGACTTCATAATGCTGGGTACAGTCGACCTACATTTTGGGAATAAAACCCCAATCTAGTCAATGCCTAAAATATGCATACAACAAGTATCACAGCCTTCCTTGTTTAAAAGCTCAGAAAATACAGGAACAAGCAATACAAGGCTTGCCAAAACTCAGTACCAAGTACTGTCTTGACAATGATTATGTCTGCCTTCCAAACAGTGGTTTGGTTGTATAATTGGGAGGCTCTGTGTGTATTTGATTTTTTTTTTTTTTAAGGAGGAATCAGGGAGGGAGGTATGGCTAGAAGGAAGTAGTAGCAGTTACAAAGAACAATGAAGACATAATTAAATATTTCAATTAAAAAGCACTTGGTATTCTCAGCTAATAAAATCAGTGCATGGACAATGAGACACAAAACACTAATGGGAGAGAGCTTTAAAGTGAAGACATAGTGGCTCACCCATTTTTTAAAAGACTACTCTTTAAAGACTTCAGAAGACATGTCAACAGCTAGCAAGTTAACTGTATGCCAAGGGAAGCTCCAAGTGCATAGCAACGTTCAATTCTAGTATGTCACAAACCAGTCTGTAAAGTTACTAGTTTATAAGCTTTTCACTGAAGATCAATCCTAAAGATTAAATAGTGTTAAGACACTATTCCCCCAGATTAGATGAAGGTCATGGGTCAACCTTCTTAGGAACAGTTGTGTTTCCTGTTTGCTTACAGACTTAAAATCCTAGCCAAGACATGCTTCAAGAGATGTTTGACAAGCTATAGTTACACAAAATTGTCTAGGCATCAAGACAACTCTTAATGGTGGTATTAAATAGCAACTCTCAGTAACATGACCTGCAAACACCACAGCCAACTGATTAAAAGAGAAATTTTGGAAATTTATTTTTCTCTGGGTACCAGAGAATGGTAACTTCAGAAAGGTACTTAAGTTAAGCAATGTTTTCATAAAACAGCAAACAAGGGTATCAAAAAGTACAGAAAGCTTCAAAGGAGAAATAGCTTCTGACATTTTATTCTCAGAGGGAATCTATATCCACCAGGTCTGAAAATATATATATGTGCATCTTCTCTGAAGTTCAACTGTGCTTATATATATAGATAGATATATATGTATGTATGTCTGTCTCCTCTAAAGTTTAACTCTGCTGACCTGCGTTGTGCATGTACAGCACACCTGAATTAACAGATTTTCAAAAGCATTAAAAAAAAAAAAAGAAGTCAAGCTCATCCCTCCTACTACAGCTGAAAGTGCTGTGGGGGCAGAGGCAGGGGAGACAGCAGAGGGAGAGTCCCTCTGCAGGACTGACAACACTGCTGCCATGCAATATTTCAGATCAGTGGAACCATTGTGAAAGTTTAAGGACGTGGAAGTTGAGCCCGGTCTGATTTCCACTGTTGGCAGATACAGAGGGATTCCCATCATGAGCCACCTGGACTTAGGTATGGGTCAGCAAATAAAGCCAGTAACTGCAATTGCCAGACCACCTCCATACCTCTGCACAGAAGTCACTCCACGTACAAGTAACAAGCTCCCATGGTAAATACACCACAGAACCTGGTTATCAACCCTAAGAAAAATAGTAAAGCAGGACAAGATATCAATTTTTAAGGTGTAAGACCCCCTGAAACCTTTTAAAAGTTTTATGGGGAAAAAGAGGAAAACAACAAAGAAATAATTCATCATAAATACCCAGTAGGGCTAAAGCTTGCTAAGGAATGCAGTGCTGCAAAAAACAAATTAGAAGTCACTTTCCCACTCAAAATAAATACTGAAGTCTATCAGGTTCTGACAAAGCAGATGAATAATAAAAAACAAGTCTCAAAATATTACTCCCTGCATCTGAAGTATTAGACTTATTGCCAGCTCTCTGAAGTGCAGAGAGGCAGCTGTGTTTGCAACAAGGCTTTGCTTAAAATGGGGGAGTCCTGTTAACTGCGGATGTGCAAGAAAAAAAAAAAGACTGACTCAAAATTAAAATATGAAGTATGACTATAAAAGGATTTAAGAGGTGACAAGCAAAACAATTGTTAGTTGCAAATCATAGCACAAAAGGCATGATTCTTGACTGAAACATACGTTGACACAAACCATATTTTCAGACTAAGAGTGCTTCACCTACCTTACCAATCTTGACAGTTGCCGAATGCTCAAAGGCTTGAGCCAGCTGTTCCCAGGTGGGGGCCAAAGCCTTGCAGTGACCACACCAAGGGGCAAAGAACTTGATGAAGTGATTACCTTTTAAGTGAAAAAAAGAAAAAAAATATTTAGCTCTTTGGAATGAACTTGGCTGCAATTAAAGCCGAGGTACTAATCTCAGGCTGCAAATTTATCATGGTATTTCCTGAGTTAAAGATAGGAAACACTGTGAATCAAAGGCTAGGACAAAATACTTCAGCAATTAGGTTTTCAATACTGTATGCAGTCCCACAGCATTGCCAAATTTCCTGAAAATCCAAACAGCTTCACAATCTCAAGCCAACAAGTGAGGTATTAAAACTGGTATTTTTAACCTAACCATTTACTTTAGTGTTCAACTCAACCGTGTCAATCAGTTGCCCTGTTACAGAGTAGAAAGAACTACCAAGGAATATATGTTGATAACAGCAAAATTAAAGGATTAAACTTCAACTTGATGCAATGGTGTTTCCTAAGAAATGCTTAAATCCATGAATTACTTAAAAATTGTTGTTTGGTTTTCCATCCTCCTTTTTCTGCCCTGCTCTTTGAACTTTCATGTCAACTACTTAGAAATTGCTGCCTTTAGTAGATGTTTGTAGTATTTTGTGTAGAAGAGAGTCTCTGTGCTGTCTCCCGCTAATGTTTAGTTTAAAAGTGTATTATTGATTGCAAAGTACCAGAATATGCAATTTCTTTCAATTAAAATTGATTAATTCAAATTGCTGCACATTTTTGCAAACATCAAGGCAAGGCTCTGTTAAATGAAATAAAAATGAACTCAATTAAAACAAGGAAAAAAAATATCAAAATTATTTGCAGGAAACACCAGCAACTGGAGAAAAGCTCTTTTTAATCGAATTATTCACAATCCTTTGAAGACTGCTTTGGGGCTGGTATTACTTGAATTCATTTCTAGTTTGAGGGCTTGTCCACAAAGGAAGGTCAGAGGCAAGGCAGCACAAAATAACTAGGAAACAAAATGCAATAACAGTGTACTCTAACTTGACTGGTCTGCATGTGGAAGACTTTCAAACTGATTGACATGCTCTGTGTTGGTCAAGTAGACTGCAGAATTAAATTTCCCACAAGTTAATAAGAATATCTAGTCAAAATCAGCTATTCTCTACATACATTGACATACTCTCCTCGATAGAAAACAGTATAATTTATTTTTGACCTGGAGCAGCAAAAAGGTAAAAGGAGGCTATTTAAGAACAGAAGTCAACCTTGCTGGTGTAACTGCTAAGCTTCATGTTAAATTCAAGCACTGAACTTCTTGTAACTGAAGTCAAGAGAGGACAACAGATCTACAGATGATCATAAACCTGCTTAACCATCACAAATGGCCATGAGAATGTCTCCTCTATGAAGGCCAATGGAAAAATAATAAAAATATTAAAACATTTGCAATGCACTGAACTTTACAGTCTGAGAAGGTACTTAAGTTGACAAATGCTGAGCATCTCCCTGATGGCTTAGAGGAAAATTCATTAAGAATTTTGATTGAATTCCACATTAAGCCAGACATGCTGGGAAATTTTAAGTTAGCTGCACAAAATGCTGTTTTACACATGAAAATATTTCTAATCAGCTAATGGTTACTTTAAAAAGTTCTAGTTCTACCTTCCTAGTGATATCAAATGGGCAAACTTAATTTAATTTAATCCAGCCTTTCTCTTTTGGATAACAGATGGAGAAAGTAGGATTCTCTGTTGTCATGCCAGCCTGAAGTTTGTATTCTAAGATTTTGCTCACTGTCTAAAAAACCATTATGTGAGGGGTGAAATTTCCCATATTAGGTACCCCTCCTGGCATTAATTTTGAATCTTCCAGACAAAATATTTTTTAAAATAGCCAAAGAGACAAAGTGTTTTGCCCACATTAAATTCTGGAGGAAGGAAGCTAAACAATATCAAATAAAGGGCCAGACTGGAGTGGGATGGGGGCTGGAAGGAGGAAGCGGGTGGATTATACTTATCCAGAATAACAGCCTGGGAGGAAGAACAAGCCAGCACCTAGGGAAGGAGGAAATGGGACTTGCAAAAACACAAAGTGGCAAGGCTGTGACTGAGCAAGGAACTCAGGAAAAGAGACGGTTTAGCCAAACAAGCCCCACTAGCTTCTTCCCTGGGGTTAGGAGCCATAATTTTACTGCCTTCTGAGTGCTCTACTTAAACTTTCTCATAGTCTGCAATATGTAATTTAACCAGTGCATTTTTGCAGTTTGCAGTTTCATCCTCTTTCACTAGGTATTACCGGGAAATAAAAGTGGGAAGGAGGTACCCTGAAAACTAACATTTCTGGTGCAGACTTCCCACTACTAATGTCTCTGTAACCAAGTTTCTCTTCTTTGGAAAAAACAGTTACCTTCTGCTATGTGCATCTTGAAATTGTCTGCTGAGAGTTCGTACATTCCCTGCTTAGGTTCAGGGGCTTTTGGTGGTTCCACATCAGATTCTGGGTCCTATTCACAAGAAAAATTAACTTTTATTTCTCTTCTACAGCAAATACACAACATTTGTTTCCTGCATCACACCATTCTGTGACAGTGCCGTAGACACTGAAATTTTAAATTCCTAAAGCAATGTCCTTATTTAGCCTGATTTAGGTACCTAATGTTTCCTAAAAAACAGCTACTTGATAGCAAAAGACGAAAAGGATTGCCACATGAAAGAGAATTAGCAGAGTCTGTGGAATACCAGTCTTTCACTGTGCTGTAGTACAGTCACAGAGCACAGCAATTGCTGTAGCATTCATTGCATCACCATATATTAACATGCTTAAATCATATAACAGTTCCTCCAGGGCATCACACATCAGCCACAAATGCCATCACACCCATTTCAGTGGTTTTTGGGCTATTTAAAAATAGCGCAAAAGCTCTTTTCTACTCCCCTAATGCCAGAAGAAATGCTGTCTAACTAATGGCTCCATGAAGACAGTAACAATGGAAATAGAGCAAACACTTCAAACCTATAACTTGCAAGAAACTCATGAGCATTTCAGCAAAAGCAAGTGAATACTTTCTAGACTCTAACCCTAGAGCTGAATAGAATTTTTTAGGAATCTCAAAGTGTATTTCTTAAAATAGTTTAGCATTTAATTTTAATTATTAAAACCACCACATTTGTTTAAATATAATCACATTCTAACTGTGGTTCAGCAACCACTAAAGCCTTCTCTTGATTAGAAACAGCAATCACAAATTTAATTTTAGGCAAGGCTTGGCTCCCATATGTGAATGCTGCCCCTAAACTTCAGGATTTTCCTAGTGATGGTATTAGCTTATCTTACTTAACTGATCGTTTTAAAACTTTTCTTTAGGCCACAACATTATCAGAAAGTAACTGAGTTAAAGATGGCATCCATGTTTTAAGAAGTAATTAAGCCCAACACAAATGCAATTTATAATGTATTCGAGCTAAATTGCTTTTCTTATTCTAGAAACATTATGGCCTACAGGTGTCAAGTGAAATGACAGCAAGGACCATATCTTAAAATGTCAAAAGTATAAGCATTAAAACTGCATTACGTACTGTAGTTTTAAATGCAGGAAGCAGAGAGCAGGTCACAGGATGACAGTTTTAATTGCTACTCTGACTTACATGTAAGCTGTTTCAGATTGATACTGCAACCTGGCTTATTCTCAGGAGCAGGTTTCCTCCTGGAAATTGAAACCTAACTTGAAGAAACGATAGATAAGTAAGCCTGCAGAAAAGTGTATTTCCTTTTCTTATTTCCTTTTCACTTACAGATGGTTCCTCATTTAGTTTCTCCAACATCCAGTTTTCCAGTGCCTGGAAGTCCCTAGGGCCTTGGTATTTCAGAGGTTCTTGTCCTGGTTTAAGCAACTTTAGCCTAAAGGGTCAAAATGTAGATAAGAGTGAGGCAAAAATTTTCACACAGGAAACATTCTCAGGAAGATAATGTGCTTTGCTAATCCATGGCAATGCAGCTCAGGCTGCAGTAACAGATCTCTTGACTGTTAACATCAGCATCAGGCATCCCTTTCAGATTGAAGTGTCATGGCTAGAGCTTAGGACCCTTTTTCATTGCCATGTAAGCTTTAAGGAGATTTTAAAAAGAGAAAAAAATAAATACCAAGTTAAAAATCAGCATAGTGTAATATTACTTTGATCAATAAGAAAGAGCAAATTAAAAATTGCAGGATTCAGTTCTATGAATCCTAATTCAGTTTGTCAAAGAGCATCAAATTTGTATTTTCCATCACCAAAGGAAAAATATCTAATGCTTATTTTCCCAGGAGTTTCTTTCTCACCTTTTGTTTCCTGACTGCTCTCGTAGTGTAGGGCTTTTCATGTGGTATTAAACTGATTACAAACACACTGAGACAAGTCAATAGGCCAAGAAGTTAAGTGACTGCTTGTAGGCATTCAGACTTCAAGATTGTAATGTTTAGTAATTGCTATCAAAACTTTCCCATAAACTACCTGAAGCTTCTACTACTAAATTTTAAGTTAAAATTGGAAGTATATTTGATAAAGGTGTGATACTGAATTCTGACCTAGTCTTATTTTTTAAAGCAAATCAGAGTTTCAATTACTACTGTCACCTAGCCCTCAGTTCCCCCTGCCAAGCTGTCATTTTGTACTGCTTCTTTTGTTTCTTTAAATGTTTTTCTCTCTCTTCTTGTTCCACAGTTGGAAGAAATGAACATATGAAAGTGTTGAAAAACCACATAATGCAAATACATTCAAAAGAGATAAGAGCTCCCACTGCCATTTCTGTTCAAGGTATTCTTGAATGTTCCTTGAGATGATAGAAAGTCAAAATAATAAGGAAGCAAGAAAAATGAAAAAGAGGAACATCTAAAACACACCTGCTGGCAATACTTTTGAAAAGTAACAAAAAAAATTCAGGTAACATCTTAAAAAAAGCTACCTGCACCTTTATTTTCTGCAAACAAGTAAGTTTTCTCTAGTTCAGCTGAGAGTATTTATTTTGCAGCACCAAACAATCCTGAGACAATCTGTACTAAGAACTGCAGCCACTTTTTCTCTGAGGAGATGAAAAGGGGATGCAGCCTTTCCTTTGACAGGTGTTTGGAAAAGCAGTGTAGGGATCAGCACATCCTGGACTTGCAGCTGAGGAAGCTGTGAAATTTCCCTTGCTGGAGGGTTCTAGAAACAAGCTAGTTCAAAACTGATTCAGACAGGAAGGGAGCTGATACCATGAATTCCCTTTCATTGCTATATTTCTATATCTAGCCAATGACTGCCTTATTATTATTACTTTTCAAATAGATAAAAGCAAGCACCAACTATCCCTATATATTCAGTGACCTTAAAGAGGAGGGAGGGAAAAAACCCTCCAGCAATTACACATTCATTGATTTTTTCCTATTCAAAAATCTCTGCCACTCTATTTTAAGAGGAACAGCACCACAATATAATCTATGCAAATATGCAATGACAACCAGTGCTCACTTCTGAAGATATGAAAGCAGAACTGTAATATTAATTTTTTCTTGGTACTTGTAGTAGAACTAAGACACACACTGCCCTTAAGGACAATTCCTGTCTCAACAAGGACTATGCTATTTATAACTCTAAACTTCTACTTGGTTGCACTCATCTGCGTCCAAGTGGGTGCAGCCAGGAGTGAATGAAAAGTTCAGGCTGTCACTGGGGTTGGCAAAAGCACCAGACAAAGTGAGCAAAGGGAAGGAAACTGAAAAATACAGCTGTGGAAGGGCTACAGGTTATTACAATCTCCACTTATCCCCACTAAGATGAGTAATTAATAAAGCAGTTGAAAGGATCCCGTCCATATTTGCAAGAAGATTTAAAGAAGACACAAGTGAAAAATAAATTATTTTGCTCCTTTTTGGCAGTTTAAAAGGGAACACATATCTAACCGAAAGGCACTGACCTCTCATACATACTCTAGACCGTGTTCTGCCTACCAAAGTTGAGGTAGTAAGACATACATCCTCAATTTACATACAGCATAAATATAACCTTAAAATACTAGATCAGTATAAGCAAATGTAGCTAGAAAAAAGTCCACGCAGTATCACCACCACTGTGTTAAGTGATACTATTAATTTATTGCTTTATGAGCACTAAGTTCTCTAAGAATCTAAGAGATCACCTATAATACAAATATGAAGGGTGCAGTGTACTGACAAACTTGTGGCAAGTTATTTTGAAAAGTCCTGTTAGTAGAAACTAGCTCCGTCATGCATATCACAGCTGCTGAGGCTGTTGCTTCAGAAAGAGGTACTCCCAGACAAAAGAACAGGAAAATTCTGGACTTCAGTTAAACACAGCCACCTTCCAAGACATAAAACAGCTTCTTAAAAAAAACCCCCCCAAAAAAGCATAAGAGTACTATGTATCTCATGATACTTGGCAACATGGTAAAAAGGCTTAAAATTAACATAGCAAGTCCAAAGGGCTACAAAGAAACCCAGCAAAAATATAGCTTAGAAGTTGGCTTCAAGAAATTGGCAGAGGACCATGGAAAACTAAAACAGAAAAATGGGAGCAGACTTCTTTCTGTACTTACGTAGGGTATCCTCGCACGCCAAATTCAGAGCACAGTGGAATATCTACAGTACAATCCACTTTAACAACATAGACCTGTGGGTTTTCCATGTTGTTGTACTTATCTCCCAAATCATTCCAAGTTGGCTGGAGGCGCTGACAATGTCCACACCTGTGACAGAAGGAACAAGATATTGTTTAATAGCTGCTCACACTTAGAGAGAAAGGAGCCCATGGAAAAGTCATATGCAGAATGGTGATTTTGATAAAATTAAACAAATTTTTAAATCAAAAGTTAAATCAGTTAAATCAGAAATCTTCCATACTCAAGCGCTGTTACACTAAACAACAGCAAATGCTATTAAGAACTGTAGCATGCTGCAAACACACCTCATGTAAAAATCACCAGGACCTGAGAACCTCTCGCTACTCTCCTTTTACAGTAAAAATCCTATGAATACCCCCCAAACTTAATGATCAAAGTGCTGTCAGTCTTCCAGCTTTCTAGAAAAATCCTGCAAGGCCACCCAGCTTTCTTTCTTTATATTCTATTATTTCAAAATCCCTTTTTTTTTTAGCAGTAGGTAAGAAGCTAATAGTTTCTAGCCTCTTTGTAATGCAACTTGCATTTCTGTGCTTCACAGGAATTGTAACAGACAAGTCAAGAAACATCACAACTGATTTCTGAACATGGTTTCCCAAAATCTTCATGACCTTTGTGGGTCCCTTCCAACTCAGAATATTCTGTGATTCTGTGAAAATCTTCCCATCCTGTGCTCTGCTCCAGCAATGCACCATCAACCCTTTATATCTGCATACACACAGAAAACTGGCCTCATACAGTTGCTACAACAGCACTGCCCCAGAAGCAGAAAATGGCTATCATTTTTCTCACTGTTTCCTAGTCTTTTGAGTTATTATAGCAATACTCTATTGCTCATACTCTATAAGATGAAAAGTTTTAAGGAATGGATTTTCATTTCTCCTTAACAGCTGCTTTTGCCAACCCTCCAAGACATCTAAAAAATACAAAGTTGAATTAACAGAAAACATTCTCAGACTGACAGTACAAAAGAATTTATTGCTTGGAATGACCTAGAACATCTATGTTGTAAGCAACAATTAAATCACCATTAGGACTTTGGAGAATTTTGCTCTGACTTAAAACAGTTTCACTCATACAAATTATTTTGAGTACACTTCTAGAAAAGTTGTATGGATTCACGCCTTTCTAGGTATCCTGATATCATTAAGAGAAAAAACAAAACACCTTGACATTTACTTTAAGATAAAGAATTTTTTCTGATCTTAATAAAGTCCTGTTACAGTCAAGCACAGTGGGTCACACATGCTCCCGTGATGTGGGTGAATACAACCTCCAATGTGATCTAATTCTGAATTGTCCTGGTGAAGGGATACAATGTGTTATTATTAAAATAAAATATTCCTTAAATATTTAACTTCAGACTGAAGTCCCTTCATAGCCAACTGCTTCATAAAGCTTGAAATAAGAGGAGGATTTTAGATGCTCTGGTCCCTTTCCCTAGCAGATGCAGTGATTCAAAACACCAAATGAATACTGGCTGGTGTTATAGAACAGAGCATGGAAAACTAGGTAAGGGAATCCCAATTAATTAACCTCCTGGTTTTTAAGCACAACAGAGCTGCCTTGTCCCTACTTAACACTGTGATCTCTGCTATACACACCCTTTCCCTTCCTTCTTTGGATTATGGAAGCTAAAACTGAGAATAAAGCAGGAAAGATGTTCCTATCTGAATCAGTAATTGACTAGTTAGTCATTCCCAGTTTGAAAAAAAACCCCAGTATTATATAGAAGGAAATGAAAGACAGTCCCCAAGATACTTTTTCTGAAGTTTCCAAGGAATTATATATAAAACCAAGGAGGACAAAACCAAAGAGAGCAAGACCATGCAACATCACATGCTTCCCTCAGCGCCACGTATATACGCAGTCCTTCACTGCTGCTACTCTGAAACACATTAGTGGGGGCTGGCGGAGCTGCTGGGGACAGTGGAGACCTGGGTGCCCATGATGAGTCCTGCTCTTTCATCCCTACACGGGCTAGAAAGTTGTAAGCATTCACAACCTCCATTTACAAACACAAATAAAGATCCAAAAGAGACTAACACAGACATTTCTGGGGGCCATCAGTAGAGCTTGAGCTCTGCAGCCAGCAAGGGCATCTCCACAGCAAGATACAGCTCAAATCCTTATCCAGTTAAGAACATAGATGTGTATAATGGTATAAGCAGCACAGGACCAGTCTTGCTCTGGACAGAAGAATTCAACTGAAGTAAAATCCAGTCAATAAAGTTCAATTCAACAACAATGAACTCTGGTGATCAATTCTGCTGCAGCTCAGTGGACTTGCCGGAGGTTTACCGAGAAAGAACATATGAAGAAAAGATCTGTAAGAGCCAAAATAACGAGTGAAACTACTCAATTGAGATTCCTTCCAGCTAAGGAACCAGGGGAACGTCACTCCTCTCTAGAAATGCAACTGCCATGGTGAACAACTTAAGAATACTTTGTGCCACCTGCTCACTGTTCTGTCTCCAAGTGTACCTACCAAGTGGGACAGCCTTCTGAACACAAACCTTATGACATCTGATGGCAAATGGCTTGGAATGCTCTCTTCTTGGAGTATCCTGCCATTTTTGAAACAAATGTAGGACCTCATGGGTACCACCACCGTTTCCGTGCAAGGCCCTCAGAAGGGCCATTTGTTTCAAGAATCTGGAAGAGAAGGGTGGTGTTGGCTCTAACCCAACTCTTACTGGTAGGATTGATGATGCAACATTAGCAGCACCCACATAAATCTGAAAGACAAGCCCAGCTCAGCATTGGGCTGCTTGCCTCGGAACTACAGAGAAGAGCCTGTGAGAAGCACTAGGTGGTGTGAGATTGGCACACCACCTACGAACAGGGCAAGAGGCTCTAATACAGACTCTAAGACTGTCAGGCTGCCCCCTGATCCCCCTGACAATAAAACTACTGGTGCGTATAAGCACCTGTCTCAGGCACTTGGATGTTCCCTTTGTTCTGCTCTTCCCTTGGACCTGAAACCTGGCCCTGTTGCTGTCTGTCAGGAGCCAGACATCCAGACCAAGAGCCCTGAAGCCAAGACCCAGAGATCTGGAGATTTACTAAGGATGAGAACATCCAGAGAAGCCACAACAAATCTGGTAAACTATACAGCTCCCTCACAATTAAGTTGGGCAGAGATCCTCAGCCCTCCCAAGGGCACAGTGAGATCCAAGTCTGCAAGGCCAGTGCTCCCTTTGATCCATACTGAGGATGTGCAGCATATCCTGGATTCTGCAACAGCGCTTTTGGCACAGGGTCTCCTACAAACAGCGTCTCAGGATAAAAGAAAACTTATCAGGTTTTTAGGGATGCCTGTGAAACAAAGTGTGGACAGACACAGGTATCATCACCTGAGTACAGAAGAGAACAGAAGCATTCCTGCTCTGCACGGGCATTTCTTAGGCCTTACTGCACTCTCAGGCAAAAGTCTTTCACCAGCAAGTCACGCGTCCTCCACTTTTGTGATCTTCAGAGAACAAAGGCATCTGCTCTTTCAAGCTTTTACTTAACATTTTCACATGGCGTAAATAAGTCAATGTTAATAACAAAAAAAGTTTTCAAAGGAAATCCTTTCCTGCTCTGGATTTCAAAGACTCTCAGGTACCTAAACGGCACCATGTAGCAACAGATAACTTTGGATCAAAACATAACTTTTGCACATTGTTCCCTTAACTTTATTTTATCTAGACTAAAGAAAACTTGGGAGGAAAAAAAAAAGGAAAAAAAAAAAAACTAACAACCCTAACAATAGAACTCCCAATAAAGTTTACTGGATATCAGTAAGTTAAAAAAGCGTAGAGGAAGAGGCAAAGAAAGGAGAATACGAACAACCATGAGAAAGACACAGACATGAAAAGTACTGTCCTCTTGACTAGGAATAGCCAGTAAAGCACTGTTCCCTCATTTGTCTCAATCATTCTCGTACCAAATGCGCCAGTCCAGGACAAAAGCCCAGTGGGGTCTCTTGCAAACCTGAGAACTCTCCAGCTCTCCTACGGATACCTGTGGCCTCGGGGACACAGCACTATAGTTAACACAGCAAATTTACCCTTAAATTTCGTGATTGCAAAGAGAACATAAATTCTGCAATGAAAGCATCTGCGAGCTTGGGCTGGGGGGCACGGGGTAAGTAAGTGACGGTGGCCAAGCTGCGATTGCTCTCGGTCTCTTTGAGGCACGCCGGAGCGGCTCCCCCCGCAGCCCCAGCCGGGGGCGGCTTCGGGCGCCGATGGGTTGGACCTGATGATCTCAGAGGTCTTTTCCAACCTAACCGAGCCTGTGGCTCTGTGACGGGGGCGGCCGGCGCGG